>JAIPRL010003270.1:0-26292 GCA_025469235.1 Pemphigus obesinymphae | reverse complement strand
AAATTCTCGATTTTACAAAATCGAATTTTTTTCGTAATTTTTTGGTAGTTTTTGCTTACGCATTAAAAAACTATTATGAAAATCGAAAAATGACCTCTTAAAAGTACCAACTAGATGTAATTTGCTACTGGAAACCGGGTATAAGTGTAAAGATCGGAGCACTCATTCTGGTAGAAAAAGTGTTTACAGAAAAATAAAAAAAATAAATAAATAAATAAACATCATTGTAAAACTATAAGCTTCCTCGCTACGCTCAGAATCTAAAATTATATATTTTGATTTGAGATTCCCAAGTATAATAATATGTTACGTAAAAATAAAGATGAAATTGCGTTTTAAAATTAAAAACCAATAAGAATGTTACATATTTATTAATTAATAATTACTATAATCCTCAATTTATATGTACTAGTGCTCTGAGCATTCATTTGACCGGTTCGAAATTCAGATTTATGAATTTAACTCAGATTCCGGATTTAATTTGTCAATTCGAAATTCAAATTCAATTCGTCGATCTGGATTTTAAATACAAATCCATTTGGAACATTAGACTTTGAACGATAATAGTATGCGAGTTGTAATATATATATATAAATACGAATCATAGATTATAGACGATATTACCTAATTAAACAATAATTGAATGATCTTGTAATCTGGATTTATAACGATTGATAATGTATTTTATACTATTATGCAATCCGTTAATCCGAATTTACATTGTATAATATTTAATAATGTGATTTTATTACTGATCTTGTAATCCAGATTGATCCTTTAATTCGGATTAAATAAATTAAAGTGAATTTATTAATCCAGATACTGATTGATCCGGTTTAGTCCCCTATTTAAAAACCCGTTATATAAATTAAAGACAAAATAAAAAATAAATATAAATGCCAATATTTGATTTTTAAACGTATAATTTCAATCATAATATTAATTAATGCATTTTAATCTGTGAGCCTTATAGTAAAAAAAAGCCTTAAATATTATTTTTCGTTATACCCTATATATGGTTATAATATTAATTGTTCTTATTTTCCATAAAGAAACAAACATAGTGAAAAAGCAGGTAAAATAAAACTGATTCATATAATATATTATACATCGTGTGTAGTATAATGATACAGTTGAGTAATAATGATGAAACATATATACAACGTTAAGTGTAGGTTTTCACAAAAAATTCAAAATATAATATATATGCAAAGAAATTTATACGTATTTATTTTTATATAATAATGGGAGATGTAATATGTAGTATGACAAAGAATACAATGTTTATAGGGATAAACAACAAACAGATATTATAATATATGTAAACATGCACATATATGTAACATTTATACACATATATTTATAAAAGTACGATGAATATTTTATATGAACATTTTCTATATACCTATGTATGTACAATATATTATATTAAATGAAAAATACCTCAATAAATATTCCTGACTTCCACCACAGTATTTACACAGTACCACTGCAGTATTTAAATAATCAATAATAATCAATATTTTTTCATCATAATATCGATAACTTAAGTCTTAATCTCCTGTCCTCCTAAACACTAATTTTCTTAGCAGATTTTAGTTTTTAGGAATATTTTATTTCAAAACATTTTAATACTTGCAAAAAATCAAAGTATTTTCTATTTTTTATCTAAAATATTAAAACGACCGAATTTTTGCAATTGTACCTATAAAAATTTTAAATTCTAATATAAGAGATGTGGAGACATGGGGAAATAAATGGGATTTAGTCGTCCGCACTTTTCTTTTCTATATTCTAAACTTTAGAAGTAAATAAGAGTTGGGTATGAATTCAAATCCGAAGATTTAAAATTACTTTTTGTTAAAATCATTTATAGGTAAATATTATTTATTATATTTGAAAATTATACTATTTTAAAATCTGTTGTTTGGAATTCCATTCTAATTAGTTATGTTACATTATTCTTGGTTTTAGTCGAGTTATTCAATGGTAGGTATAAACAGTTGCAACTCGTGGGTAAAATATCTAGTGATGTACAACCAAAAAATACTACGGTTTAATAACAAATATATTAACAAAATATTATGTTATGTTATTTTCTCTAAAATGTCGATATAATAGATACTGTAATAACGAACGTGATCTTATTAATTTTATTAAGAACATACCTACAATCTACATTCATATAAAATATAATTCAATTTATCTTATGCCTATATACCTAGATAAGTGATAACCTGGTAACATCTGAAAATTTGTAGATAATAACCAAATGACAAACATTGTTACAACATAATATGACCATCGAATAGTTATATATACATAGTTGGTGGTTCAAACTAGTTTTCTGTGCCATGCTATATAATTTACACGGTGTATTTTTCCCCGGAGAAGGAATAAAATACGTGAATAAATGGCGCAGCGAATATGCATTATTCAAGTGTGTGCAATGAACAGTGCAGTGGTAGTTTTACAACAGTGGTCACGAATATTATAATATGTAATCTATCTATGTATAAATCTATCTTTATAATCTATGGCCCCGACCGAGCGGTTACTGAACAGCAACCAACAATACAGCGTTGCGATGTGTGGTGATATTATGTACTATAATAATATTCACAGGCACGACAATTACTATAACAGAGATAAATAAATAATAATCTTATATATAAAACATGCTAATTTACTGAAATTGTAGGTGGTGCACGTGCACCAGTGCTCCTTAACACGAGTCTCTACTGGGTATATATTCGCAAAACCTATGGGATAGGACTAGCTGTTATATTTTTCAGTAACATTAAACTATGATTGTTAGGTATAGCTAGTATTCAGAAACCAGGATTGTATTTTGATTCTTAATTTCAGTTTCATTTTCGTGATTTTTATTTGCTTACATTTTTGCAATATTCTTATGGAAAAAAAGTATAAACTATTTCATTTTATTGATTTTTATGAATATTTTGACCAATTTCAAAGTTTACATGTAATTACTTAAAACACGAACTGTTAATTTTGTATACGTTATACGTCAGAGGTTTAAAATATTATGTTCCATCAATTATCAATAGTGGACATTAACGAGTTATAATTTATATAGTTAAAATTTGAGTTAGTTTTAACTTTTTAACTTAACGGATAAACTTAAATTTTATATGAACTTATTTTGTTTATTTTTACATTAACTTTTATGATGCTTAATTCACATCCCCAAGAGTTTCAATACAAAATTTGGTTTTAGATTACCCAAAAAAGTGTCTTTTAGTATATTATATAACATAATATACAACGTATTTTACTACCGGTCTGGACCCATTCTGGCTGTTATTGAATGCCTTGTGGTGATTAAAAAAAGATCCCCATCTTTACCGTATTTGTAATCATATATACCATTACTCGAGCATTTAATGTACCAATAATTTCGACTACATTTCTATCACTGGAATGTCGTAGCATGGTTGGCTAAGCAGGAGTACAAAACTTTTTAGGTAAGTGATGGCCGGAGGTTTGAATCCAATCTCTGGAGTAAAGATTTGTTACAAATTTTAGATAAAAAAATCTTGTTTGTGATTGAAATGTGTGCGATTCGATACTAGGTGTCAAAGAAGAAAATTTGTTATGCATTTTCAATTATCTCCTACCGTGAGATGGACTTAGATTGTTATATGACTCCTCGGGAGCATATTATACCTGAATAGTGAATACTGAATAATTCTAATTAGTAAAATCAAATTTTGTATACATATGTCATTTATAGACAAAATTAAAATGATTTATAATTTTATCACTACCTGCAAACCAAATAACTGGAATCGAGAGGGAGACATTTTTCTTTACTTCCCAATTTATATAATCCAATACTATATTATGTTGAAAAATCATAGACATGCACAGATTAAAATCACAAATGCAGCATAAGATGATACAGCCCATTCCAATATTGTTGATGGCTATTTTTTGTGCTTATCGAGTAATTACTATCCGTGTAAACAATTTGAAGAACAAAAAAAAAAAAAATCATATATTATTTTAACTTTACTTAACATTACTTAAGTTAGTGAAAATTTGCAAACTTAACTTTTGAATTAAAATTTTTATTAACTTAACATAACTTTGTTAATAAAAATCATTAACTTTCCCTGCTTTATAATACAGTATTACCAGTATGCTGAATAATAATAAGTTTATAGAAGTTATATTAATGAATTCATTTCGCAACAATATTCCTGTGTTATACTTTCCTGAAATGTTTGTTCCTGTATATTATTTTCCTACGTAATATGTGTGGGGATTCGCATTAAATGGATAACATAAAATCAGTCGCCATGTTTTCGGATGCAATGTTATCATTGTTTATACCATAATAGACACTATCAATACTGTTCAATGCTATTTATCGTTAATATCTCAGATTATCATGGTAACCTATTAATATTCTGTGGGATAAACAGTAAGTATATTATAAGCAATGATAAAATCGCATCCGAAAACATAATGACTGACTTTAACGCCGTCCTATGCTACATGTGTAAATTCTTATCAGTGTCCATTCTGACTCTTTTATTCTGTAGTAATATCACTCCTATATAATATTCTGTGGATTATTTCAGGAGCAAATCTATGGGAAGGAAATCCCCTCCCAAAAAAAAAAGTCATGAGAGATTTTATATAATGCATTTATACCATAGATGTTTGACCTTTTTTTCGCTTATTTTTATTTATTTTTGAAACTTATTCCCCACCCCTCCCCCAAATCGACTTTATGATAATTAATATGATGTAAATAAGGATTATATATATTGAATATGAATACATTTAACATATAAACAAATAAATAACAATAGTTTAATATCGTATAAATCAATCGATATTTTATACCTAATAATGTAAAATTGATATTTTAATTGCAGTTCTCTACAATTTTAAATGTATTAATTTAATACACAAAATTTAAGGAGCCTCTATACAATCATAGTTTGGTCAAAATCTACTCATTCTAATTCCAATTGTCCGGCACGATGCGTACTTTAATAAAAATTTTGAAAATGTATTTAGATTTTTCATTACTTACTCCAGAGAATCACATTTTTATTTTCACACTTTATACTACAATGAAAACCAAAATGTCCAACATTTTCTACATTTTGAGCATAAATATCTAATTAAATAAAAATAATTTTCGAAAAGTGATTCTATCATTCTCTTGTAATATACATTTTTTGTGATTATAAAATAGATAGCTAACAATATGTGCATGCGGATGCATGTAATGGCTCCCCGTACACTTTTGAAAAGAGTAACTAACACTTACTAACGTTTACATGCAGTCGTCAATCCGCATTAACTTAATGCACATTAGGGTTCCAGTTTACATGCATCTGAATAATAAAAATATTTAAAATAGAAAATGCAATAAGTGCAGAAAATTACAATAACTATAATATCTGATAAGTAATAACTGATAACCTAATCATTGCGTCATTAATATCATTAATGCGCATTTAAGCGTTTACGTGGATTTCTTAATTTGGGAGTAAGAGTTAATTCGATTTGACGAATCGAATTAAATAATAAATGCGGATTAGCAATGCGTTTATATGATGCACCCAACTCTTAGATTAAGCTTATGTGCGTTAACGACTGCATGTAAAAGTAATAACTAATGATCACGTACGCTTTATACAAACACAAAACCGTACAAAGAAAGTATAATAAATTGCCTAAATAATCCTCCTTAGAATCTGTGGTGTAGAGGCCTCTTAAATTAAAAAATCAACTGAGAAAATAACTGCATTCAATGCATGAAATTTATTTATTTTGTTATCTATAAAAAAATAAAAATGAATATGGTTTTAAAATGTATTTCTAATCATTCTGTAAAACAATATTATTGTAAAAATAACATATTTCTTAAAATTTTTCCTTCATTATAATAAACAATTATTATTTTATATAATTGAAAGGTTTTTAGGTTGTATTTTATTGGTATAGCTTCACTTTAACTGTAAAATACGTATAGTCGATTATTCCAATTTAAACATATTTCACTTGGAATTAACCTATTCTAAGCAAGTACGTATACTTTCTTCATACATTAGAATTATAGAAATAATAGATTAAATTACTTACAAATAATTATAATATCCAAAAATAATTCATATATTTCTAACTTATTCCGTTGCGCACAAGGTCTGTTGTAGGTAGACATATTATAATATGTGCATAGGAAAATAAGAGATCCAAAATAATATAAAAGTGTATTATTATTTTCCTAGTGGGCCATTCTGTTTTGGTAAATAGTAATAAAAAAAAACGATTATTATTCCACTAATTAGTGTTTCGATTATGAATGTACGCCTAATTGAACACCATTATATAGTACTTAAATGTCAAACATGTGTACAAAAATACTATGTGTACATAGTTGACACTTGACCTTTAGTTATATTCGTTATTAGCGCATTATATAACATACCTACCACTATATTACATTTTTTAATATGAACGTTTTAACACACGTTAATATTGCTACCAAATTATAATATCAGATATAATAATATAGTATCAAAGTGTTAAAATTTTTTATTTTAAATGAGATAAAAATAAAATAATAAAATCGGGCATTAGCTATACTTAGTAAAAAAGTTGAATATAATAATGTAATAAGTTAATCTTGTTTTTTTTTTTTTTTTTATTACTTCATACCTCAACTTTAGTCAACCGATATTATTTCGATTAAGAGGACGCCATGCCTACACATTTTTAATGAAAATTCGTAATCAGCATTTCACATTTTAACTAACTTACAAAACATGTTTGAAATACGAGACAAAAAACTACAAATGATATAGCTATAACAATATTATCTAATGCTCTATTTAATCGATTTTCGATATAATAATATGTGCATTTTACACAGTTTATGATGAGTTGTTAAAAATGTTCCTACAATATTTAAAAAATAACGTTTCTGAAATAATGTTTAAAAATTGTTAATATAATTTTTCTTTAATAATGTTTCTGGAACATTGTTTAAAAATTATTTAAATAATATTGTATCAAAAACTTTTCTGGAATATTCTTTAAATAATGTTCCTAAAATGATATTATAATAATGTTTCTGGAATATTGTTTAAAAATTTTTCGTACACTATTTTAATTATAACTTTTATGGAACATTGTTACAAAAATGTATCGATAGTTGTTATAATTACCTTTTTAGACCATTGTTTAGAAATGTTACTGAATTGTTTTTCAAACAATATTGTAATAATTTTTAACAATGTTCCAGAAGGCTTTTTGAAAACTATGGATACATTTTTTAAACAATATTTCTTGAAATTCATAACTAATACAGTTTACGAACATTTTTTAACTTATGTTATAGAATTTTTATTATAAAAACATTGTAGGAACATTTTTTAAAGAACATTCTAGAAACATCTTTGAAAAGGCATTTTAAAAACATTTTTGAGACAATGTTCCATAAACGTTAGAATAAAAATATTGTGGGAACATTTTTTGAAATTCCAGGACATATTAGAGAAAAAGTAAGCCGTGGAGGACTTCATCCCCCCACACCCTCTATCCAAAGTGTTTTAACCAGGGGACATTTTTAAAAATATTTTAGATTATTATATAACATGAATAGAATAGAAAAATCTAAAATTATTTTTAAATCATTGTTAGGTTACATATTTTCAAGATAGTATAGTTCATTATATGCAGTCTTTTTGAGTCTGATTAGAATGACCACATACTCCACATTTCAACTTAAATTACTTAGACGTGTCTAACCCATTGGTTTTCCTTTGGTACCTTAGATCAACACCTTCTTGTTTATTTCTACCGCTTTTGTCATTCATTGCTGCCTCTTTGGTAGTTGCAATAATGAATATGCAATTCTCACTTTTGACGTATTTTCTTCAAAGAGACGCTTTTAGATTAGTCCAAGATCAATACTAACAAGGAAAATATCTAGAATTACTATTGTTAGTTCTGAAGAAAAACCACATTTTGAAGCAGGATTTTTAACGCATGCGCTTCAATAATACACGCTTGATAAAAAAAGTATGACATAACTGTCTTGAAATGCTTATTTGAACTTGCCATTAGTGTCTCATACGGTATGTCGTCATACTTGATTGGAACACATGGAATAAAAAGTACTTTGTGAATTGCTTCACTGATAGAACTATAGAAGATAGCAATATGGCTATATCTTTTATATATCATTTTCAATAGAATTTTCAAGAAAAATGTATTTAGTTTTTATTCGAAAATGGTGATATCCATAACCAATTCAAAAGTTTTTGGTGAACCAGTAATTTAATTGAATATCATTTTAGTGCTTTTAGTTTCGGGCATTTTGTATAAATATAAACACACAGCATTGAACATACAATTAAAAAAGAAAATATTCAATGAACAATTATATTCTTCGTCACCAAACTGTTGAGTATTTTAATAGTATGAATAAAAAGGCAAACGTAAAAATATAATAATATAGTCAGATAGTATTTTATTTTTCACAAATCGTAATAATACTTAATGTAAATATACAATATATAGAAATCAGGTGATGGCTGATAAAAAATCCCTACCACTTATGTTATTTGATACTGATTGTACATAATACTGAAATGCTAAATATACAACACTATCCTTTATCTTTATTTGCATATATTTTTATCAATTATATTTTATCTTTATCTAGATACATTTTAATAATAACAATGCTGGTTTCCCGCGACTGCCACAAATAAGAACAAAGAATTCTGTTTCAGATGAACTTTATTCGTGAAATTTGAACACTGATTTACGAACAATCTCTTTGTACAAGTTTCAAATATTTCACCTTGAAAATATTCAAAAACGACGTATTTGATACAGCTTAAATGAAGGAACCCCGAACTTTTTATGGCTGCTAAATATAATTATTTGCTACATTTTTATTATTATTATTATTATTATTATTATTATTAGGTACTCCTTTTATTTTCGGTTAATTTTAATTATTTTCTTTAAGTGAACGATTTTTACGAATGTGGCATTATGGTTTTTAATTAAACATACTATTATATCCTATTCGTTTTATAACAGTAGGTAGTATAGACTGAAATTTTTTAATAGAATTATTTATAAACGAAATCTTTTTAGCACAATAATGATGAAAATTCGTATGCAAATTAATTCGATATCATTATAAAGGTTTCTTCACTAAATTTATTCTGATTTACAACACAAAATATTATATTCTAGTTTGACCCTTCGATCATTTATTTTTTATATTTTACTTTGATTTTTATGAATAAATTATTGTGATTTTCAAGATGTACTCACGTACGAAATATGAAACGTGCAAATATTACCATAACATATTTGATATATACCGTTGAAAAATTATTGTGGAAACAAAAAAGAAATAGCATATAATCGTCCTAAATCATAAATCTAATACATTGTGCTATTACATGTGTATAATATACACTGTATATACATATGTGCTATTAATATGCAAATGATGCATTAATGCATTTTTATTTTATAAATGTTTGATAAATGGTCAAAATTCACACATCAGTATAATGTTACAATAAATATTTGGTGCGAAATTCAAGTTTCTAGAATTATTATTCTAATTATTATATGTACGTATATTATTATATCTAATTTATATACTAATTTTCTGTCATTTTTGGTAATTTTTCATTATCTTTGAATATCTACAAAACAAATTTTAAAATAACCTGTTTAAAGTACCAAATACAATAATAATATAATAAAATAGTATCAAAAGAGACATTTACCTAAAATTATTATTAGACTGTATCTACCCAAAAAGTTATTTGTAGAAAAAATAAACATTGCAAAACCAACAGTCATCTAGCTTGACTCAAAATATAAAACTAAGGATGTATCTAAACCACAAATGATCTTGATAACGAAAAATAAGATAAGAAGAGTAATTAAGGCAAAGAAACCTTAGAACTGTATTATTTCCTTCGCTTGTTTCATTTTATAAAAATGTATAAGGATAATTTTATAGCAGTTGAGGAAATAGATACAGATTTTTCATATTTCAAATATGATCCGAAAAAGGTAATAAATTACGTAGTACCTATAATTCGAGAGTGAAATGGACGACAAACCTATGTAATTGCATGAGTTATATTTTCAAAAGTTTTTAGCTTGAACATATAAAATAATTATGAAATAGATCCTTTCAACAACGGGTAAATGACCAATATACCAGTTACTCTTGTTGTCGGTGATTTATATTCATTAGGAGAGATAATTACGATTGTTGACCGTTGTCCGGACGTATTTAAAATCATATATTATGAAATATATAATATTTCTGATTCCACTGTCAGAATTCCCAATTAACTTTTCGTCTCGTTACATATAATATTAAGTAGCTGGTAGGTAACATAATAGTGAGGCTAATTGGAAATTGTTACCTATATATCATTATATAACGCTCGTCGATAAATGTTTAAAAAAAAAAAACAAGTAAAAGCGTGATACTAGGGTCTGAACTATGGATGTTGATGATTTAAAAAGCCTAAAAAAAATCCTCTACAAATGTATATTATATAAATATAATAATGTTGAAAAATGAAAAATAAAAATTGGTTACTTGGATTCGCATCTATGGTGTTTAACGATAAAAGTTTAAAGCTATTTTTTGGCTTAGAGTATTATCGTCAACTATTTAAAAAAAAATAATGTTTTTTTTGTAATTTGTGTTCTATTGACTGATATATATATATATATATATATATATACCTATCGCAATTCAAAAACTCTATTAACCATTGTTATATTTAAAAAGTTATATATTGTCCTAGGGACCTAGAAGCTAATTTTCTATTTTAATAATAATATATTATAATATATAGGTAAGGATGAAACTTAATGATATTATATAATTTTAGCCTTATTTCTGTTAAATATAGTTTTTACTATTTTTAAAATGGGCTTTATATTTAATGAGTAACTTGAAAATTCAAAACAAATCTGACTTTTAAAGCCATTAACCTAACATAAACCTAATTAGGTACCTATATACATTTCTAACTATGATTAACAATTTTTAACATACGCTTGGATAATTAATCCAAAAATAAATAATTAATTTTATTAAGTTAACAAAAATCAATTACATTTTAGTGATTTATGTAAGCATACAAAACATACTGTATCTAATATTATTTAATATGTAAAATATACATTATATATACTCGTATCTACAGATATATGTATACCTAAATATATACTATATTACGTTGAAACTTCCTTGATAAACAATATTTTACAAAAAGAATGTGTCATTTTCTAGAAAATATTCTCCTTTTTAAAATTGGTAATAAGTGTTTTAACTCAAATTTTAACGTAGACACCACATTAATTGTTTTTCGTAGTGTAATGCATTATATCGTATATGTTTATGGCTATATATTGCCCATCAGATAGACGGAAACGGCAAATGCGGGTGCGACGTCCTCTGAGGCCTTAACACCAACGAAAAATCGACCTAAAAGTGTGACAAAACTGTGGGATTTTGAAGGATCGGATTTAAATTCTGAAAACTGCTTTGAATTCATCAATTTGTCTTCTAGGGATCGATCGAGACGTTTATTTTTATTTTATTTTTTAAACGTGTTATTATTATCATTAAAAATCACAATTTTTAAACATTGATTATATTTTAATCTGTAATAATAAAGAAAAATGCCACGATCGATCCCTAGAAGACAGGCCGACACATTCAAATTTGTTTACAGATTGTGAATCCGACTTTCCATAGTTCCACAATTTTGTCACGCTTATTGGTTTTTTAGGTGGAAATTTCGTGATTATACAACAATAAAAAGTGATACGAGTACGGGGCTATTTTTAGATTAATTTTAAAATGTACATAAATATTTCTAAATAATTGTTGTTAGATTTTTATTTTTCATAATATTTCTTAAAAATTTCCTATACAGAACCTCTTTAAAAATCGCGGCCTCTTAAGGGAAAATAATATACAATAAAATACAAAATGTATTTCTACTTGAATTCCATAATTTAAATAAATAATAATACGACGATAACATATTTTTTAAATTATAAAATATATAATACATGTTTGCGCTATTAATATAGTTGGCTGTTATAATTTTGTACATTTTTCGCATTCGTGTATACAAATAGTGAAATACTATGAATGATAATACGTGAAAGTCAATGATAATCAGCATCGACACATAGAGTCCTCAGTTGTTGGCTTATTGCCTATAAACACGGCGCAATTAGCATGATTATACCCGCCAAAATTTAAAATAACCTTAGACCGTTAATATTAAATACAATAATTTAAATATTTATATTATTTGATCGTGTTCATAATCATGATAATATAGATACTATAGTATACTTTATAGTATACTATAGTAGTCATCTCTGTTCTATGATAGTATTTGTCTATACCATAATAAATTATTATTATAGTCTATGGTCTGTACAAATTGTAATATTTCTTATTTTTATTTTATACCAACTTCTCAATATTTCAATTATTAATATGAATTTAAAAAAATCATGTTCAATAAACTATTGTGACAATAAAGGAAAACCAAATCCAAACTTAGTATTTCATAGATTCTCTTCCAGTGAAAAATTGTAAGTTTTTTAAAATATTTAAAATAAAATTAATATATATTATGAGAAACAATATATAAAAAAAAAATATTATGAAAAAATATATCTAGATACATTTTACCAAATACTTTTAAAATATGTATTATAAGCCGATGAAACAAATTTAACGAGAAACATTATAATCCATCGGATTGCTCATCTATACAAAAAAGATACACGAATATACAAATTGTATAAAACAATGAGAGGCTAATGATAGGCAACTGACAGTGAAACTGAGGGCATTCTGTTATTCGCCATATTATCATCGACTTTTATATTATCATTCATAGTATATGGTGTATACTACTAATCAACATATAAAATTGTAAATAATGTGTGTTTCCCTATGGCAAATAATATTCTGTTATCTCTATATACCTATTTGATATCGACTATTTATAGATAACTATATAACTTACTTGTGATACCTACTATTAAATAATAAAATACAATTTTTAAATTTTAAATATATTACATGAAACTTAACGTGATAACAAGGCATAGTAGTATACACTATTAGCATCGATATTTAATTATTAACGAAATTAATTGGTTGTCTTTTTAATTAATTACTGACCTGATTTTGATCGAGTAACAATTTTCATTTAATTTTAAGTATATAGATAATATCTATATAAAATTCGAGTAAATAAAACTACAACAATAATAAATATAATTTTGGTGGAGATACACAAATCCAGTGATATATGTATGTATACATAGTTATAGATTTCCATACGAAATAATATAAAGTATAAAGTACAAGTACGTACCTATATACCTAATATTATTAATTTAACAATTTGAAACTAATTTCATATCTATCAATTTATCTATAGACTATATAGATCTTTGAATTTAGTGTTGAGTATATAATGCCATATTTTATTACGTTTGCTTCTGGTTTATACTGATATACACTATATTGTTATAATTTACTGATTGTATAACTGACAGTAATAGTCATATAATAATCACCGAAGCTTCACACAGAACTATTTTAGAGAATAAATGATTTATCATTGCTTCCAAATTCAATACATTCATGACCAGTATTTCATCTGCCAAGTAAAGTGCTTCCAACCCTTTTCGCTGGCTTTTTTATACCAGCTTATAATAAAATAAGTATCTTTCTTTGACTTGCGTATTATTTTATTTTCACAATTCATTGCACAAAAATTAAACAAAAAGTAAGTGGTGTGACGTACATTGTCATGGATCGATGTAGCTATTGAATAACTAAATTTAATTACCTTACCAGCGGCGTAATAAAGAACTTCCATATACTTACTTAACTGCAGCTTATACATTAATAGTACATTATATAGCTGATATATTTTGTTTATTTTATTCGGAGTTTTAAACATTTATATAGATTTTTATTCATATTTTTGGATACAAGTTCTATATTTAAAGGATTTACATAATTTTGTAAAAGTCTAAATTGAAAATTGTATAATTCTCATTAATTATAATGTCAAATTAATGACAAAGTGTTAATCAAGGAATATAAGTGTAATATGACACATAAAATATATCTTGAAATATAAAATGAAGTATTTTTTTCATATTTGGAATCGTTGGATAAAGTTGGTTTCTAACTATAACCGGTATTCGAATACTTTATAAAAAAAAAGTTAGGGCAAAGTGTTTGGGCTATTTATTTATAAAAGAAAATATTGGCCTACTCTCTGACAAAGTGTAAAAATAAAAATAAAATAGATTTAGATTCGTTTATTTTCATACCCCGTTATTTGTTTATCATGTTTTTTCAAAGGGATGAGATGTTCGTAAAAGGAAACATTAATGGGATGATTGTCAACTGTTGAAAACTTTATCATCTGTAAATGAATAAACTAATTTATAAGGCCAGATAAAAATGTGGTTGACCACATATAAATTAAATAATAGGGTGGGAGCACCATATGAAATAACAACTGTATTTATTTATTTTTAACTCTTTGGCAAGTATCGTCAAGCTAATAAATATACAGATAAAAAGCAATCTTCCGAGTACGATTTTATAATTAAATTGGCCACTATAGAAGTAATTTTGAATAAAATATAATATCTATACCTAATGTAAAACATACATAATTACAATTTATTATTATGAATATATGAGTATATTTTTCATTTATTATAATATTATAACTTAAATGAAATAAAAAACACTTTTTTAGGAAACCTTTAAACTTCTATAGGCGCCTATGCTTAAACTGGTTAGGGACCAAATATAATATTGTAATAAATTAGGTACATATATTTAAAGACCGTATCCGTGTTCGACCACTGTTGACCATTTTCTCACATAATTATAATGCTGTGGTCAAGATGAATTTACCTTGGCTATGGTTAAGTAGGTATGTTATCACAGAAGTGATAAATAAATGTAATAATGATAATATATTGTTTAATTTAAATAATTAGCACAGCTAATTGTTTACATTTATCTCTACTATGTTTTTAGTTGAAAAAATCACAAGATCGGTTCCTTTTGGCCATAACTAATGGTTTTTTACACATTTCAAAAATGTACAAATCTTATATAAAGGCTTAAAGTCTTGGGTGTTTTAATAGTAACCCAACCGTAATGTATCAAAATTAATTTTTTAAATTTGACTATTTTATCATAGTTGTATTATAATTTATCGGATTAATTCTGTGACTTAATGTTCAATGTTGAGTTTACCAAATAAGTATATTTTTAGATTCTGAGCGTAGCGAGGGAGCTATTGGTTTTATAATGATATTTATTTTTTATTTTTCTGTAAACACTTTTTTTACCAGAAGGAGTGCTCCGATATTTACAAACTTACCCGGTTTCCGGTAGAAAATTGCATCTAGTTGGTACTTTAAAGAGGTCATTTTTCGATTTTCTCAATAGTTTTTTAATACGCAGGGAAAAACTACGAAAAAATGAGGTAAAAACGCCAAATATACGGTTTCGTCAAATCGGGATATTTCATTTCTTCGTAATTTCGAAAATAATCACTTGAAAATCTTGAAATTTACATTAAATATTTAATTTAGTAATATATTTACGTTGATTAAGATTTTTTAAATTTTTTGGAATTTTGGGCTATTTATATACATTTTAGTTTTCGAGGTTTCTAAGTCCTAAAAGGGGTAATTTTCGGTTTTAAGTTCTAAAAACTTTATTCAGCGTTAATCATACGTTACTCTAACTAAATTCAAAAAATCTTGAAAATCCGTAGTCACAATTTTTTTTTATAGTCATTTTAATATTTTCGAGAAAATTATCAATTTTAAGGTATTTAAGTCCAAATAGTTGGTAAAATTAGATTTTAAGACCTGGAAAAATTTAGTATAACGTTTGTCGTGCATTAATTTAACTAAATTTACATAATATTTTGTTCGTTTTCAATATTATATGTCATAAACTGAACATTCAATAAAATATACTGTATATATATTATACATATATATACATAATATTATGTAGTAATAACTGTACCTACATGAAACTGAGCTATTATAAATATATCATATTACATTTTAAAATATGCATATGGTCACACTAAATCATATTTATTTCTACATTTGATCTTCAATGTAATGTTAAACATAGGTAGGTACTGAGTAGGTATATAATTAATATTAAGAGTTATGTATACTACACCGAAGCTATGCTCAGAATCGTTTTATTGAATGCAATGATTTATCATTGCTTTCAAATGCAATACATCCACCAAGAGTATCCTGTCCAGTAGCGAAGTGCATCCACCCATACTGATACCCGCGAGTGAAGTGCTTTCACCCCCTACTGACCGGCTTTTTTATAAATGACATGATTGTAAAAACAATTTTTTATAAATTTCAAGTCTTGATAAAAACTGTGTATTAATTTATTTTTAATTCTATCTGGTGAAAACACATTTTAACTACTCATCTTTATTTTTACTCAGATGCATTGTTTGTCTAAACTTATTCAGAAAGCCACAATTATGGGAATACACGAGCATTTTTATAACAAATAAATAATTTGATTGGCATATGATTGCAGAACAAAAAAAAAGTACTGACATAAGTCTATTTTTAAATTACTTTTCAAATTAATGTATATATTTTTCAATTGTAAGATTTTCATTTTTCAACAAATATAAAAATTGCCTATACAGATCTCCTTAAAAAGTAGGTGTGTTGCGTCCTCTTAAGAGAATACCACACCAACGATTTTTAGTATTAAAAACATATCTACAAATAACCTCTTAAAGTGATTTTAGGGTTAAATCTTGCTTTAACTCCATAGGCTCGGTAACCATTTTAATATTTTGGTATTGAGTAACTTGGTAGAATTATTTATATAAAAATAAAAACCCAATTTCTACAAAATAATTAGTTTTATTACGTATTTCGAAAACAATGTTTTTATCTTCAGTGTTAAACAACTACTGAGTTGTTCGGCACATATACATTCCCTTTTATAGATTGGATGACGTCATCCCTCAATGAGACACGTCGATTTATGGATAACGCATCGATACCATGTTTTATTAATTAGTTTGCTAACAATGTTAATAAATTATTTTGTAAAGGATTTAGATCCCAATTTATTTTTGTTCTTTGACATTTTTATTGCTTCCCTCATATTTAATTCTTGATTATTTTGAACTTTTAATAATTTTATTGTTTCTATATTATGGTTTTTTCTAATATATGTTCTGCTATTGGTGATTTGTTTGTTTCTTGATTTTTAACATTTCTAATGTGTTTTTAAACCTAATTCCTATGTTTCTTCTAGTTTGTCCTATGTAACATTTTTCACAATTTTCACATTAGATTTGGTAAATTCCAGATTTTTCTATTTCTTTTATTTTGTCTTTAGTATTTCCTAATAAACTCATTAAATTGTTATTTCTTGGATGACACTATATCGATATCATATTTTTAAAACATTTTTGAATTTTTATTTGAAATATGTGGTATGAATATTATGGCTGCTCTTTTATTACTATTTTATGAATGTTTTGTTCAAAAGTGTTGATATTTCTAGTGTTGTTTCGCCATTTTTGTTTCTTTATTAGTTTTAAAATAATTTATTTATTGAATCCATTAAAGTTTGCTATGTCTATTATTAACTGTTTTTCTCTTTCAAAATCTATTTTATTAATTGGGATATTCACTAATTGGTATACCATGCTATTCCAGGCAGCCATTGTGTATTGCCAACAGTGATTTGAGGTATTTTCAATATATCTGTAAGTATGTGTCTTTTTTTCTGTATATTTTGAATTCTAATTTATCATTTGATCTTTTGATATAAATATCCAGAAATGGTAATCTTCCCTTATTTTATTTTTCACTTATACATTTTATTGATGAGTATTGGCAGTTCAAGTTTTTAAGAAAATCTTCTATGTTAAAATCTTTATCTTCTATTGTGAAAATATCGTCGACATACCTAATCCAAGTTTTTGGAAAACTATTCAGTATATTTTATTTTCTATTTCAAATCTGCTCATAAAAAATTCTGCTAGAAAGGGAGATAATGGATTTCCCATCGCTGTTCCTGTAGTCTGCTCATTAAATTGAAAGACAAAAGTTTTGTTAAATTATTTGTTTCTTTAATTTTATTTACTTCTATTTTTAGTTCATTCAGCCATTTTTTTAGTAAAACAATTGTAATTTTTATTGGTATACTTGGGAATAATACCACTATATCGAATTATATTAATATTTCATCTTCTTTGATTTTGGTGTTTGATAATTTTTCTATTAGATTGATATTAATTTTAACTGACATACTATCGAATTTCTTAAAAGTTGAAAAAAAAATGTATGCTTCACCCATAAATCAGCTTGATTCATCGATGGATGACGTCATTTGTTCTATAAAAAGGAATGTATATGCGCCAAACGACTCAGTAGATGCTTAACACTGAAGATGAAAACATCATTTTTAAAATACGTATGTGTTAAAATAAAACAAATTATTTTGTAGAAATTGGGTTTTTATTTTTATATATTGAATTTTCATTTTTCATGAAAATTTCCTATACAAAACCCCTTAAATATGGCCGCGCTGACATCTTTTTAAACATATTTATTTTATATATTTATTATAGATTCGACTGGGGTTGAATGATTGAAGGAGTTCAACTCCCAATGTAAATGGAGTAGCTAACGTATCTGGTCTCTGGTGCAAACCAGCTATAATAATTACCAAACCCTTTCAATAACTTGATAGTTACTAAGAACCATCTTCAACTCCCCTAATATATAAAGATGCAAACCTGAGCTTGTTAGTTTGGGAAATAAGAAGATGTAAAACTGTTAATTTTTTTTTTTATTACTGTTATAAATTAATGGGCTGAGCCTTTTTTAAATATACATGTAGAAAACTTACATAATATAATACATATTAAATTAACTAAATTATATACAGAAATAAAAATTTTTGAAACGAAAATGAGGGATCTACATGACAATAGACATTAAATGCTTAAGAAGCTCATTTTCCATGTAATTTGTAGTGGACATCGAAATAGAGAAGGGTACACAAGACCTGAAAGACCGTTGAGAAACTTTAAAATTAATTAAGGAGTGGAGAGTTGATGATTCTATTTTACCAATTACTAAGGAACTTAAGGTTAATTAATTATGTACATGCGCTCAGTTAGTGAGGTGAATTTATAATACCTAAAATAAACCCAGCAAATAAAAATAACCTATGTTGAACTTGTTCTAACTAAAGCAAATTGCTAACTGTATGGGGATCCCAAATTATACTGCCATATTTTAGAATATATTCATATTCTCATTATGAGTTGGGAGAGAAGGCGAAGGAGAAGAAGAAGATTCATATTCTCATTATGAAACCCAGCACCTTAAACGCTTTACAGCGTTTATTAGTAATTAGTATTCATGTAACTATTTCTAAGCATTATAGGTATTTTTCATACTTTTTTATTTATTGCACTAATATTGTTATTAATATTTTATTTACATTATAGTTTCAATGTCAGTATCAGCTGAAGATTTTCCTTATGATCCAACTGCTGCTATAGAAGTATCTGATATACTTGGTAAGCTATTTTAAAATTAAATACAAAGTATGTATATGTATATTGATATATATATATATATATAATTTTAGGTCTTGTTGGTAAAAATTGGTTAATATTCCATGTTTCTCCATTATGGAATTTAAATTTTAGTGAAAACCACTTAAATTTGTTATCCAAACAATTAAACAAATTTTTAACCAAATATATTGACACAAATTTAAAAAGCCAAAAGAATTCTTTCTCACAAATCACTGTGAATATTAAAGCAAAAGAAGCCCATCATGAATGTATAGCATTAAAGGTAGGTACCTAATAAAATATAGTTATAGCATTAGATTTAATGCAATATTCATTTGTTTTTTAACATTTAATTAATTTTATTACATTAAAATAAAAAGAAATTGATTTATTAGTTGTTTATTTGTTAAAATGTTAACATAATATATTTTAGCTTAATATTTTTTTTTATAATTACATCCTTTTTTTAAAATAATGTATAATATGCATTTTATTTTAAAATACCTAACGAATAAGTTTACTTAAAAAAAAAAAAAAAAACATTTTATTTTTACAGATCGAGGTTATCAATAAAGAATTCACTCAACTTTACACTGGTTTGTTATTAAAATCACCAAATTATATGGAAAAATATAATAAAAATGGTCTATCTGACATGCCTGTCTTAATGATACAAGGAAATAAAACGATCATAATAGCGGTACACAATTGGTTAATGGAACATTTTGACTGTATCATTCGACCATATGAATTTTTATTGTATAAATTTCTATGGTTTATTGCCATATCAATGGGTGATGCAGGACAATTATACAATGAAACTATTTTATACCAATATCTTTACAAAAATGAATTCTCAAAAGGTCAAATGGATGTAAAATTTTATGTTGAATCAGAGTTCCTTCGATCAATTTTGGCCAAGTTAGTAATTAAAAATTATAATATATATTTGTTTTACATTAGGTACACCCAGTGTTGAGTAGTAACTTAACTCAAGTTACAAGTTACTATAATACAATTACTTTTTAGAGTAACGCAGTAGTAATTGTGTTACTATTATTATTCCAAGTAGGTAACGTTAATATAATCCAATTACTATTTAAAAGTAATTTACATGATAAGTATAATGAAATATTTTTGAAGTTACAAATCTTTCATAATATTATTATAGAATATAATATATGACCAAGAAAATAATGAAGACATTGAAATTTATTGTCAAATTTGAATAACATGTAATTTTAGATTGTTCAACTCGTATCTTGTTTAATAATATTAATTATTTATAATACCTATAATCGTCGTGTTCATATTACATCGTAATTCTTATATTTTTTTACTTATTGTTGATAATTAACAAACAAATAAATTATGTTAAAAAATAAAATACTATATTACCATTGCTTAAAAGTTAAAATAACAATCTTCTGTCTGTACCAAAAATAATGATATACCTAATAAAATGAAACATAATAAAAATTTAATAATTGGAACATATTCATGCAAACTAGACGACCAGGTAGGAAATGTGTACAAATATGGTCTGTGCACACATTATCTAGACAGCAATTAAAATAAATGTAAATATCTTATTTGAATAATATTAATCTTAGATTATATATAATATATAATCTAAGCTATCAATATTGATAATTTATGAGAATATTATAATATTGGTGTGCTTAAAACTATTACAGGTTTTGAAAATTTTTAGACTGCCAATTATTATTATTTTTAAAAAGAAAATCGTTTAGATATAAATGGTGGAAGTTGGTCCTTATTTATTTTCCCAAATAATGGTTGACAAAACAAAAGATATATATGGTGAATTGATGAGGTACCATGACACATGCTTTTTGCAGATGATATAGTGTTGGTTTGATTAGTAGGAGTATAACAGAATATATAGAGTATGATTTTGGAGGAAGGCAACACACAGCGAATAAGGAAATGCCAGTAATAAAGTTGAACAGGGATGTAGTGGGTGAAGTTGAAATGATCAAGTATTTAGGAACTTCTATAGAATAATCACTTTTGAGGAAAATATGAAACATAAGAATAAATGTAGGCTGATAAAGTGGAGAGAAACATTATGTATTTTGTGTGACCGGAGAATTTCAATTAGGTTAAAAGGTAAATTGTTTAAGATAGTAGTGAGGTCTGCAATGATGTCTGGATCAAAGTTTTGGACAGTGAACAGGAAGAGAGAACAAAGTATGAGTGCAAGAAAGATAAAAATGTTAAAATGACTAGAGTGACTAGATAGAACAAAATAAGAAATTAATATATAAGGGATAGTAAAGGAGTGGCTCCAATAAAGGATAAAATGAGAAAAAAGATAGGGGCAGTAAGATTAGTAAAGGGTTTATTTATGTTGAAGGAAAGATAGGAAAAAAAGACTAAAAAGAGGTGGGGATGTAATAGAGTGATATGAGTGATATGAGGTTAACAAGTGAAAGTAAAGAGAATGCGGGAAATCGAGTTCTGTGGAAGTAGAGGACTAGAATGGCAGACTTCAAATTATTTTGAAAGAGATCGAAGAAGATTATATTATATTATTGCTTTATTTAGTTTAACTGAATTAAATTTCACAGGCTGTCTTTGAATCAGTCATCTTCTGAAGCTACTTCATTTCATTATTCAGATTTGTTAAAAGTTCAATCTGAAATTGAAGATCATTTAAAAATAACAAGTGGAATAAATGCATCAAAATTAAAATTAAGGGCATTTGAAGCTCCTAAAGTTGCTTCCTTTAATGTTTCTGGAAAAGTGAGTTATTTTATTTTATTAATCAATCATTGTGTTTATTTATTCATATTTTTTTTTTTTTAGATAAATGTTCGTTCATCTAGTCTTATGGATTTAATGTTAAAATACCTCATGGAAGTAGAAAATAATATGTGTATGTAAAATTAATTTTTGTTACAAATTGTTTTTTAACATATGACTACATTTGTATATTTTTAGAAATTTATTTTAAGTTAATTTATTTAATAAAATGTTCATTTATTTGTATTTATTAATAATTATAAAATAGACTGTAAATATTAAAGTTTAACTATTTTATACATTTTAACTAAAACTTTTGAATCTAAATTAGGTAATTTGGTTTAACATAATATTATATTTTAATAGCAATTCATTTTCAAGTCTAATTTTGTAATAAAAATTATAAATTCCTTGGTTATTTTAATTTTTAACAAGTCATTGATAGAAATTTAAGTACAGTGCCTTATATTGAATATTATGTAAAACTAACTTATTTCTTAAAACAGCTCTACGGCAAGTTTCATACAAACAAAAGAACCTATGTTTGGTCCATCATTGATTGGGTTATCCAATAAATATTTTATAAACTGATTTGAATTCATTAACAATTCTACTTTTAATCAACCTTTTTAATATTTTTTCCTATTTATTCCTTAAAGTTGTTTTATTAAATTAAAAATTACTAAATATTTGTCAACAAATATTAAAAAAAAAAAAAAATTCAATCAGTAGATGGTGGAAGCACTTCACTCGTCAGATAGGATACTGGTAATGGATATATTGAATTTGAAATCAATGACACATACTTTTTTCAATAAGATGATTCTAAGCAAAGCTTGAAGTAGTATTATAATCCGAATTATTAAAATATTCCATTATTTTCAGTAGTTAAGCTTAAAAAACTACGAACGAAACTAAAATTCCAACTATAATAAATTTTCTACCATAAAATATATACATTGTGTTTAAAAAGATCCAGGACTGAACTTTTCCTGGGAAAAAACTATTTTAATTTTTAATTAACATTCTTGGTTGACTGATTATAAAGCCTGCTAGAAGGCTCGCTTGGAAATAATTTTCAAAAAGGGCCGTGATTTCTTTCATCACTGTTCTGAATTGTTAGAATATCATCCAAAATGGTACCTTTCATGGACAACTTGAGTTTAATTTTTTGAGACATAAAATAGTCTCAGAGAGCCAAGGCGGTTAACTGTGTGCATGCTAAAACGAGGTTACAAAAATTGTGATGTGGACGGGAAAATTATCATGCACAGAAGCAAGTATTTGGTTTAGAAATTTTTTCTGAACTTTATAATAAAAAAATGTATTGATTGTGCGGCAGGAGGAAGGTATTCGTAGAGGTATATGCCTCACAAATCGAAAAATGGCGGTGAGGATGCCATTCTTTAACCATAAAAATCACTCAAAACCTTTACTATAACAATCACTATTATATGCAGTTTTTATCAAATTGAATGTATTAGTCGCCATTTACCAAACAAAAACAAAATTAAATTGCAGCTCTATCGTTTTGTGTCCATAATGATGAGATCGTCAAACCACCTTCACAATTAATACTGGCAACATTTGCTACTTAACAGAAATAACGTTTTAAATTTTTTACAGTAGATTCGATAAAGTTTAAGCTACATAATGTTATTTATGTTGAGAACACAAATAGCGCATTTGGTTCTGTTGTTAGAGCATCAGTCTCAAAACTTAATATACTGTGTATACATGCATCTATCATCATACCCTAAAAAATGTATATATATTACAGGCATACCTCTTCTTCTTCTACTTCACATTCTCTCCCAACTATTTAGGGTCGGCCACCCTAGTCCTACACTTCCACTTAACTCCCGCATCTTCTTAATTTATCCCCACCTCCCTCATATCACTCGCCATCACATCCTCCACCTCTTTTTCGGTCTTCCTCTTATTGCCATTAACATACAATTTCTTTACTAATTTTACTGACTCTTCCCTCCTTAATACATGCCCAAGCTATCTTAATCTATACTCCCTCGTTTTGTCGACTATCAAAACTATACTCATATGGTCCCTTATATACTCATTTCTGATATTATTCTCTCTAATTACATTACACATTCACCTTAACATTCTCATCTCTGCTACACTCATTCTCTGTTCTATCTTTCTATCTACTGCCCAGCATTCTGTTCCATTGCAGGTCTCACCACTGCCTTATAAAATGTAGCTTTTAACCTAATAGGGATTCTTTTGTCACACAAAACACTTGACGCTTCTCTCCACTTCATTCATCCACACTTAATCCTGTTTCATATCCTCTTCGAAAACCCCATCTTTCTGTACAACGGACCCCCTAAATACTTGAACCTATCAACCTCTCCCACTACATCTCCATTCAACTTTATTACAGGTATACCTAATCGTACAAAAAAAAAAAGTTTATACTTTTATAAAAATCATTAAAAAGTGGTTTATATTTTACAATATAGGTATATTTATTTTTTTCGTGTACCTACATTTTTCGAGATGTGACATTTTGATTCTTAATAATATAATATACCTAACATAAATATAAAATGTAAATTAGTACTTCAATAAAGTATTGAATAGATACTCAAAAAAGTATTTGAATACCAATATTCAAATACTTTTACTTAAATACTGTACAACTCTGGAGATAGGTTTACCTAGAGCTGTATTTAAGTATAACTGTAGGAAATTTCTAATATGGTATAAACAGGGATGGGCAGAGTACATAGGTAACCTAATGTATTTCAAATACTTTTATTTTAAATACTGCTCATCTCTGAGTTAATAAATTTCATTTTCATATTTCGTTTTTACTTATGCCTTGTGTAGTGGCTTATTTAATTGCCCTGGGCGGTTTTTAGGAGCAACAAATTTGAAAATACGATAGGTACCGTTTTTTATTTTTTTGATTATTAAAATTTGCCCGTTTTCTAATAAATATGAATGAATAATCGTGTTTGGGAAGTATATTCACGAATGGCATTTTTTTTCACTTATTAAGGGAGGAGAGGGTGTAATTTATATACTCTACAACATTTAAAACAAATTGCCTGTGTACCTACCATTGCCTCGACATACGTATATAGACGACTTTAGGGCTTAGGTAAAACGAATTTTTAAAAATAAATAATTAGAGTAAACTAATAATGAAGTATAAGAATTTATCACTCTCACTTTTCAGTGTGTTAAGCACAATAAAAACACTGTACTTTTCTGACAAAAAAAAAAGTCAATTTAGTTGTGGGCAGAGTTGGACAAAATCGTTAAAAAAAAATCCAAAGTACTTTCCAATTGGGTTTAAAAAAACAAATAACTTTCTTCTTCTTCTTCTTCTTAATCGTTGTACGATTTCGACCGTCATGGCTTTCTTGCAAGTATATTATTCCGCTTGGATAAATTTCTCCAGAACTCTATTTTCTGTGTTCTGAATGCTTTCTGATATTGACATTTGTGTAAGGATTTTAATCTGGTCTATATAGCGAATAGAGGGTCTGCCTCTGTTTCTCTTTCCTTCGAATTTTCCCTGTATGGCTGTATGATATCTTCTTCAGTGCCATCTCTTCTCATAATATGATCAAAGAATTTAAGTATTCAAATTTCATTTGAATACTCAATTCAAACTCATTTCTTTCACCATACCCATACCCTCCATGCATTCTATCATAATCTATTCTATCACAGCCTACATGTCCATTCATATCCCCACCAATTACAATATTCTCATTTCCTTGTACTCCTTGCATTACTTCATCCATCTCTT
>JAIPRL010003269.1:0-48667 GCA_025469235.1 Pemphigus obesinymphae | reverse complement strand
TACAAAATCGTATTTTTCGTAATTTTTTGGTAGTTTTTGCTTACGCATTAAAAAACTATTATGAAAATCGAAAAATGACCTCTTAAAAGTACCAACTAGATGCAATTTACTACCGGAAACCGGGTATAAGTGTAAAGATCGGAGCACTCCTTCTGGTAGAAAAAGTGTTTACAGAAAAATAAAAATAAAATAAAATAAACATCATTGTAAAACCATAAGCTTCCTCACTACGCTCAGAATCTAAAAGATATAGATGGTGGAAGTTGGTCCATCGTCATTTCGGTCTTCGGACAGGATAATGTACATATTATTTAGGTAATATTTGAAATCATAGATAAACCATTGCAAAAGCCGATTCTGAGCAAAGTTTATAATAATATAATAGCATATTATATAAAAAATAATATAATATAGGTAATAAGTTTAAAATAATATAATTTAAAAAAAAAATAAATAAAAAATTATACTAAATGATAAAAATTTATGGGTAACCACTGCAGGGCTTAAATTTAAAAACATTCAATTGTTTAACGTTATTTGATATTTATGTTTATTGTTATTAGTTATTTAAACGTTATTTATTTTTAGATTATGAGCTAATAACGTATTAGTTTTACAATGATTTTTTTTTTTTTTATGTTTGTAATCAAAAATTATATTAGACTGAGTGGCTTTGATTATTATATATAATATAAATGCTTATCCTGTTTCCGGTAGTAAATTATATCTAGTTGGTACTTTCCAGAGGTAATTTTTTGATTTTTTCAACAAAGATTTAAGATAAAATAATCAAAAAATTAAGGAAAAACAGTAAAAACTCGATTTTGTTAAAATCTGATATTATTTTTTCCTTGTAATTCCGTAAATAATGGTGATAGGGATTTGAAATTTCACACAACAATGTATTTAAATACAAAATTAACGTAAACATTTTGTTCACAAATTTGGGATACTTATAGCAATTTTAAGTTATAAAAGTGTTAATTTTAGATTTTAATAAGGGAAAATTTAAATTAAGGTTAAACGTGTGTTATTCAATTGGTATTGAAAAAATCATGAAAATCATTAGTTACAATTTTTTTTATAACCATTTAAATTTTTGGACAAAATTCATTATTTTGGTATAATAATATGATGATTATTATCATTATATATTATATATTATTATTATTATATAGATGCATGTAATCGATATTTGTTATAATCAGGACTTGGATTTTATAGCACTAAAAAGTACTGAAATATACGCTATAATATGTCCTAAAACATGAGAAATAGCAAACAATGAAAAAAAAATATTAGAAGTCTTATATTTAAATTTTCGATGGACTACTTAAAAATAGATCATAATATGAAATATTTAATTAAACGAAAATATGAGTATTTTAAATAAGATTTATAAAAAACACAAAATAAATCATATTTAATGCATAAGAGAACGCTTACCATTCATTTTTAAAGGGTTCGGTGTAGTCAATTTTTAAGAAGTTTTTTGAATAATCAAAATTTAACAATTAAAAGTGTTAAAATATATTTAAAAACTAATCTAAAAATAGTCTCATATCT
Source organism: Pemphigus obesinymphae (assembly GCA_025469235.1). Lineage (NCBI taxonomy): Eukaryota > Metazoa > Arthropoda > Insecta > Hemiptera > Aphididae > Pemphigus > Pemphigus obesinymphae. Next base: position 47,101 of record JAIPRL010003269.1, on the reverse strand, counting down.
GTAACATTTTTTAATGTTGTGTAATTACGCAATTTGTTTAAGAATTATTTGTGATCTGATCTGTTTGATAAAAAATGATCATAAAAGAGAAATAATTACAATAAATAAAATTTGAGAACTTAAACTAAAACCGAGCATAGAGTTTTTATTTGAAAAGTATATTTAAATTTTTTAAATTTGTAAATAAAAAAACGTCAAACTTCCAAAATTTCGAATTAAAAAAAAAGTTTGAAAAAATTATTTTAACTTAAAAAGAAATACGTTTTATGTAGTAAATATTTTCATCAATCATATTCTGTTTAAATTTTGAACCTCTGAATAACTAGGAGAGAAGTTGTATTTAGAAAACGAGAACGTGTTTTAATTCCTATAAAATATATTTAAATAAATTAAATGTATAGAGTCCTGTTAAATAGAAATAAAAGTTTAAAACGTTTTAAATATGCAAAAATTTGGAATATAAAATAGTATATTTGTAATCATTGATACACACAACAAATTTATAGTTCATTGCTATTTTTATCCGTAATCTACAATAATTAGTAAATTTTACAGGATCCAGTTCTGGTTGACAAATGTGAAACTGAATAAAAATTAAACGAGGTGGTTTGCATTGTTGTCGATAATCAGTAATGGTGATTTTGAGATGATTAAAACATGAAAACCCAACACAAAAATATAAATAAACAGATAATGCGATATACCATAATTAATAAATAATAATTGTTATGTTCTGCGATTATGTGAAAATAGACTGTTTAGTAGTTACTGTAGTTGCATACGCAGAGGGGGGTCTAAGGGGGCTAAGTGGCTAAAGGGCTAAGGGACGGAAGCCCCCCAATTCCCAGTATAATTCTATTTTTTTTATGTTTCATATTATCAATGTTATTTATTGTATTATATACAGTGACGTATTTTCAACTAAATAATAGGTACTTATTAAAAATATTTAATTTGAATTTTTAACTTTTCAAAAGGTTTAGCCTTAAATGCACTTAATTTTGATATTTTTAGAATATTTTGCATCACATGGAAAAAAATGTTATCATTAAGCATCAATATTGATAAAAACGCGTGACAAAATAATTACATTTTTTAATTTATATTTTTATATTCGTACATTTTTCCTAACTTTGTGATCGTAATATACCAATATAAAAAAAAAATATATAGTGGTTTTATTTTTGGATTATTTTATGATATTTATTTGAAAATTAAAAATATTTTAAGTTCAATACTTATGTATATTACCTGACAAAATGGTTAACTGCAATCTTTGACAGAAATACTAGGTACATAAAAACAAACTACAGGATAGATCATAAGAGTTGTAAAATATAGTATTAATAAATTGATTTGGTATACTTTTAAGTTTTAATTGATACATTTTTTTTAAATTTTAAAACTGATTATTCCTTAGTTTGGTAATAAATGATAAAAGTACCTAAAAACCACAGCTTAGTAATAATAATACAGTTCATTGAATTTTGATTACTACAAAACTCTAATCTCATTTATAAAATAATTTAAAATCGTAAATACATTAATAGATGCTGAAATATACGTTTAAAACATAATAATGTTATAAATGCATTAAAAAAATATAAAAAAAAAAAACCGTACTCTGTGATCATTTTAAAGTGTTTAGAACCGACATTTTCGGATTTATAAGGAAATAACCATTATTTTAATACATATTTTTCATTATTTTTCGATGGTTTTTTCTGATGCGTTTTTAAAAAATTAACAAATTACCTCTTCAAAGTACCATGCTGACAAAATTTTATGCCAAAAAATGGGTACGCATTAAAAAATTAGATCATGACGTCAAGTCTTCCGGTTGATAAATTGATCAAATAAAAATATAAGACCAATTAATATCATAGTAAAACGAGAAAATATTTTGCACCGCTCGGAATTCAAAATTTATAGTTATTATTTTAATTTTAGGGCATTTTATAAATTTTTTAGGTCATCAAACTCTATTTCTAGTTGTTATTGTTAAAAAAAAAGTTCTATCTACAAAAATGAATTTTAGGTATTTAGGTCTTCAAAATTAGTATTTTCTAGGTTTTTCAATACCTCCAGACCCCCTCTCCGTAAATACGCCACTAAATATATATATATTATATATACATTATAATATATATTTTTAACAGTATTCTATTAAGACATTGAAAAAACACCTATACTTTATTCTTTCATATCTAATCTTTGTCTATTGATTACTTATTTATTTTCAAGCCCACCCCCCTCATTGAAAAATCCTGCGTACGCCACTGGTAGTTAGTATAGTATATATTATGTATATTGTATAATTGTACATTATATTAGATGATTATTAATGACAAAATATTGTCCAAACTAACAATATAATATACATTTTTAGTAATATTATCAAATACTATTTGCAATCTATATTTTTTAACGTTACTGTTACGTTTAATCGTTATTATGTTTAGCGATACCTATTATAAATATTTTGTTTTTCATTTATTGATGATGACGTTTAGGAATAATTTTGCATTTCAAACGTTATAATTAAAACGTTGGATAATAAATAATGTTTTTAAGCCCTGATATTACAATTTTATTTGTTATTTCCCATACATTTATAAAATATTTCCATTGTAAAAGGTAATTTTTCTAAGTAAACGTTTAGCGAAACTACTAAAAAATCGTAAAATAATGCACTAAAAGTATGAGCTAGAAATCATTTACTATCAAAAAAGCTCTTTACTCCAATACTCATACTTGAAAAAATGTATACAAATATAAAAAATTTTAAAGAAATAAAAATAAACATAATTGTAAAATCAATAGATTCCTTGCTCAGTTCAAAATTTAAAATAGTAAAATAATAAAAATGTAATGTTTAGATATTTAAACTCGGAGCCATAGGTATATTATGAAACTTTTGGAACACTTTTTTACCAAAATAAGTGTTTATGGGTACAAATATCATGGCATAAAGTAAACTATAGTTAAAACTTAAAAATACAATTTTAAAATAATATAATATATAGCTTATTTTTTATTTATATATTATTATTATATATAGCTTATTATTTATATATTTTATGTCGGTAGTAAATTTATCCAGTATAATTTGTGTTATATAATTCAAATATCTTAATATTTACCAAGTACCTACCTACATATTTATCTATATAGTATAGTATAGTTAGCATAGTATAGTATAGTAGGTAGTATAGTATAGTTAATAGTTATGTATAGTATTTTTTTTTGAAATACATAAAATAATGGTTTACTGTGCATAAAACAAATTTCGACTTTCTAACGTGTAGGTAATGTTTAAAGTATTTTAATAATTGTGTGTGTGTAAACTGTAAATATACTGCCAGAATTTCTTGCGGTTGCATAATATTTAGGTATGTTTCAATGTTATGTACGTCATATTTTTGTTGAGCGTTAAATATGTATATCATACCTATGTATACTCGTATATATATTTTTGAATAGAAAATTAATTGTTTCCATTATACTGTTCATCGACCGTTTCCCCCTGTGTACTCGTAGCTAATATCTATGAGGCGTCGTAACTCCATATATATTATTATTATTATTATTATTATTATTATTATTATATACAGTTGATTAAGAGGCGTTTGTTGATATGTTATGACAATATTTTTATCATTTTGTGCAGTGCTCGAATGGTAGGAGGGGGCGCAGGACGACGGAGCTCCTCTATTATTTTATTATATTTTGAAACCATCATTACTAATATTATTTTTTATAGTAGGTATACTATATAGTTACATAGTTTGAGGGAACGTTCATTTATTGAAAGCCCGAGAAAACTACTTCTTCTATTTTTCCAATTCGAGCACTGATTTTGTGGATTTAGGAACACACAGATTAAAGATTTTGACTCGATATTTTGAATTACAAAATTGTTTAAGGTACGGGCTGCAAGGCGCGACACGTCCCGATGACTCACCCGTCTCAGTTCAGTCCAGTTTTAAATTTGTTCGAGTGTAGTAGTCACATTTTTATCCACAAATAATTTAAAATGGAAAATTTTCTCAAAAATAATAATGATATTTTAACGCTTCTACTGGACGAAGAAGAAGATGAAGATATTATGTTTTGATATTTGGAGCCAATACTAGATTTTCCAATTTTGGTAGATATCATTTTCCAGGTGTCATCTTTTGTTATAATATGTTTATAATTTGCATCTGCAATATTATAAAGAACGGGGTTGTTTTGAATTTTTTGTACCAGCATTTTATCCTCTGAGGGTAATAATATTAATTGCGACATGGAGCAGCCGTGTCGTCGGCTTCAGCGACCAAAAGTTCGGTCGCAGCAATATGTCGCGTCTTGCAGACCAGACTATACGAATTATGTAAATAAGCAGATATTGTACATTTAGTATTGTAATTTTTTTAAAGTTTTATACTTATATTTGTATTGATTTAAGAATTTAGAGTTCTATGTAACTTATTTAAAAATGATACTGTTCATATATTTAATTATCAAAAAAAAAAAAAAAACAATTTAAAAATCAAGTAGGTATAACGAATTTGTACCTATTTCAAAAATTGACAACTTAGAACCTTTTGGTTTTGAGATAGCGAGACCACAATTATTTATGTTGTATCGGTTATAAATTTATAATTATAATCAAAGAAATAGTATTAATTAATTTGAGTCAGAAGTTTGATATCTAAATAAGTCAGATAAAATAATAGGTACTTTTTATTTTGTAAAGAGACACAAATATTTTAAAAACTCATTATTAAAATAGAAATATTTTTCTTTAAAATTAAAATTTCGAAAATGGACAATACTACAGCACAAATAAACAAGTGATCTCACCTATAAATTTAGTAATAGGTCAATTTACTCTAATATTAAAAATTACAAAGTTGTGATACAAATGCTGAACGTAAATTTCGTAGTTTGTTAAGCAAAGACAACAAATACGGATATCACAGTTTCTCCCAAAGTACTGACATTTCCTCCCAGTCAGGATATATTTTATTATAATTGTAATGAATTATGTTAACATATGGATATACTTTATATAGCTTTTATAATTTTTCTTAATCTATTAATAATATATACCAATAGGTTATAGGTATATACTATCTCAATGGCCCATGTATTTTAATGAAAATGATAGTATGGGTAAAATATAAAAATTAAACATTTCGATTTAAATTATAAACGACAAAAAATTAAATGTGCTATATAATATATGATACCTATTATATTATATATAATACTCGGATGTTATATTGATTTATAATAAAGTATATAAGGGTTACTTTAATTATATTTTATCTCGTTTATTAAAATAAATGATCGAATTACAGATATAAATACAATTGTTTAATTAATTAATTAATTATTCAATACATATATCAATTATAAAATCGCAAACTCCATTAATTAAAATTGAATTCATTTACGATACCTATACCTAGTTAGTTAGTTATATGATAAAAATTATATATTATATTATACTTATCAATATAATAGACGATTTGTAATTTGAAGTATTTATATTAGTATTTTAATTTACAGTTATTAATATAAATGCTTGTTTGAACTTTTATACATAGGTACTTATATAATATATGTATTAGTTGATATATTTTAACATTTTAAAAATAAATTTTTTTTTTATTAATTTATTGATATATTATAAATATGTAGAACGTATGATAGATAAATATCTACCTATACATTTATGCCACATCACTACACACAAGATTGTCCTATAATAGTGTCCTTTAAGAAGTAAAAAAGCAAATAAAATGAAAATAAAGGTATGCATTTTATTTGAATTACTTTATATGACTTATATGGGTTACGATTAATTAAATCAAATATATTTGGTTGAGAATTTTAAGGTTACTTTTAGTACGAACTCTTTCAGAACATAGTTTGTGTTGTAAGCGAAAACATTATTATTAATGTATGCTTATCTAATAATTGGTAAAATAATATTGTTTGTAAGGTTTTTAAGATAAGCATATTAGTACAAGTTTTAACTATTTTAACGTAGGTAGATAGATATTAGATATTTATATATATGTACCTATATTATAGGTATAGTATAGTAATTAGTAGTAAAGATTAATTTTTACATGTATATAATATAATAATGTATTATAAACTTTAAAGTATACAATTATGTATATTTTATTAAAATACAATCATAATTTTGAATAATAATAAAAAAACACGGTAAAAAAAAAAAAAATGAAAAATACAAAACATTAGTTTTCCAGAAATAAAAAATTAAATACTGTTCGAGTTTATTCATATTTAAAATTTAGCATTGATAATAATGATACATATTTGGGTAGGTATCATATACTTTATCTAAAAATAATTTATATCCATAAGTGTTTGGTGAGTTGATAACTTGATATACGATTATATAAAACTATAGAACAAACACGTTTCAACTACACTAACATAGCACCTATCATACAATATGTTAATGGATTTTTAAAATAAAATTACAAGATAAAACCTTTCCTTTTTTGTATAGGAAAGTTTTTAAATGTATAATTCGTATATTTTCGAAATATTATACAATTTTATAAATCAACCGTGTAGAATAGGTTCTAATTCGTTTATGAGCGATATATAGTTGTGCATTAGGTAAATTATATAATAATATCAGTGATATCCATCGTTTTTGAATAATGTATATATGTGTATCAGTATATTATATAGGGTATAATATTATATAGTATAGGTATATAACGAAAAAATATCAAGTCATATATATATATTATTTAAACAATTTCATATAGTATCAAATTAATAAAATATAATTTTCACAAATGTTTTACCCCAAAAAATAAATTAAATTTGTAAAATTCATTAGCACAAACAATAACAATACACGATGATGAGTACGGTGTACAGAAAATCACATAATAATGTAATATGTATATGTAGGTAGGTACATATAATAATAATATTAATACCTATTTAAAAAAATCATGTCTTACATAATAAAAATTGAACATTTATTAAAATGCAATAATTTTTTTTTTTGGCCTTAAATTAAAAATTGAAAACAGTATAATAGTATTTATGCAGTATATAACAAACTCGGCAACAAATGTATAATGTTTTAGTATATAATATAATATAAGATAACGTTTTAAATTTTCATTTTTCATGACAGATGGGGGAAATTATAGGTATCTTGCAGATTATATGTATGTATATATTATTTCTTAAGACTTAAACATATTATTCGTCCAGGCATACAGTGCGTACAATTACTTCGGCCACTCTGTATGGGTCGCAGTTAGATGACGGTCTGCGGTCTTCTAAGTAGCCCTTCTTTTCTTCGGCACAACCCCGAGGAATACGAATACTGGCTCCACGGTTGGCAACACCTAGAAAAAAAATAATAATAATAAAAATCAGACAAACGAATAATTTTTTATCGGTTTTTCTCTATAGATAAACAAATTTAAAAAGTTCAACTCGTTATTAATATAATAGATAATATTTATTACCGGCTGAGAAATCGTGAATGGAAGAAGTCTCGTGTTTTCCGGTCAAACGACGTTCGTTGTCCTTGCCTTCGTTAGGATCGTACGCCTTGATGTGTCTCATGTGTTGCTTGGACAACTTGTCGATGGCTTTTTCGATTTCACTGGATACATAAACAATAATAACAATTGTATATCGGAATACACGTAAATATTTTGCAATTTTATTATATATTTACATTATTCCGTTATTTTCCCTCATGATTTGAGTGGAGAAATTACAGTGGGCTCCAGCGCCATTCCAATCGCCCGGTACGGGTTTTGGGTCGAGTGTCACCACAATGCCAAATTCTTCGGCAACGCGGTGCAAGATGAAACGAGCCATCCACAAATGATCACCAATGGTAATGCCTTCGCACGGCCCGACTTGGAATTCCCACTAAAAGTAACGAATTTGATTATATTATTTTATACACTTGGGGAAAATAAATGTAATAAATAATACATTAAATCAATTTAAAATAGTCAGACTTAGAGACTAGGAGTAGGTATATATAGTTCGACAATAGACTAACATTTAACTATAATTTAAACTTCATCAGTAATTTATTTATAATTTAATATAAAATAAATTAAATTATTTAATAATAACATTTATTGCTTTACAATCAAGGTCTTAGGTTGAACTGGTCCTCGAGGGTCCTTGCTCATATTTAAATAATTGTTATTAATAAATCTACTCTAATTATATTGTTGGGTCCCGTGTCGTCAATAATGATATTGGAATTAAGTTATTCGTTTTAGTTTCATTGCTGTATTATTGAAAATATTTACCTCATCTCCTCATTCGATTTATTTTTCAATTTTTTTTCGTTTGAGTTTAAGTCTTAGAATTCAAACATCATTACATAGTAACTTTGTTCTGCAACCATGGTCAAAATGACTAAATGGTCGAAGTGGTATTTTCGTTAAAACGTGCGCTATACGATTTTGTATAAAATGTGTACATCAAAACATTTTTTATAATACTTCAATTAAGTTTACTGAATTTTTTCTAGATTAGACTTTAAATTTGTTTGGAAACCAAAAATTCGAGTTAGTATTTAAATTTAAGAGGATTTTTAAAATAATCTCCAACATTAATCTAATTTCTTTGGCTTTATATTTTATACTTTATATCTACTTTTCATATACCTATCTATATATATATTTTTTACATATTTTGGATCAAGTTTACATTTATTTTTGAAGCAACCAACAAATGTTCTTTTATCAGAAAAAATCACAAAATAACCTATAAATATTAATTAAATAATTTACCTATCCCCAGGTCAATAATTAAATTAAATCTATTATTACATTTTAAATTGATTTTTGGACTTAAAGTTTAAAGATTTGATATTCACACAAAACATTAAACACACGTTCCTCAATCACCGTAAAAGTTATAAAAAAAATTTAATTCTCTACGAGTATTTGAATGTTTCATTAGCACAATTGGTATTTTTTTATTGATAGGTGCTCTTTGGATTTTGACTAGATTGCGGTTTGTACCTTTTAATGACAGTCCGATACTGTCTACAGTACAAATGTACAATCCCACTTAGAATACGAATAGCTATATATTATGGTTATTTGATTAAAAAGTACCTAATGATCGATACATTAGAATCTATATAAAATAATTTTCACAGATTTGTTTGTTATTCTTGCCGTATAAACAGAACTATAGACATTTTAGTTATGATAAAATCTTTTTATAATGAAACTTTTAAAAATGTATTCAATATATACGGATAAAATAATTAAATTTAAGATTTTTATTTAAACGATTAAATAACCAGATTGATTGCCCTAAATTATTAAAAATAATTAATTTAAAATAGTTTGAATTAGCAGCCTTATCCACAATCAGAAATCCAAAATTACTCTATTTAATTAACAAATAGTAAAATATGATATAGCGGTGTACAATATTATCAGTTATCACTATGTATACTCATGTAAGAAAGAAATTCTGTTGATGTAGCTATTTTTATTTGAAATAATTGTCAGTAGTTTTAAGAAATCTTCATTATTATTATAATTGTTTATGTATTGTGTAAAATGCATTATGAAATAAAATTGTTATCTTATATTTGTAATTCGAATGAAATATACCAAATCGTATTCGGTAAAATAAAAAAATATATAGAGCCTAATGTACCCACCTACATAATATGATAGGTTTTTTAGGTATAATTTTTCCTTTAATATTCAAAAACAGATTCAATTTGTTCAAAATATAAAATGTTGGCTTACTCGTGCGTAAACAACACTACGTTGCACATATTAATCATAAACCGTTTAAATAATATAGTCACACCTTTACATCAAAAACGTAAAAATAAATTAAATCACCGCGGTGTTCCGTGTTCGGAACAAAACACTCATAAATATAACATTAAATAGATATACTATATATATGTATATAATATATATAATATATATAATATGTACCTGAGCTGGCATAACTTCAGCATTCTCTCCAGAAATGTTTATTCCGGCGTACAGACATGCACGATAATGAGCCTCGACAACGTCACGTCCGTATACTTTATCAGCACCAACACCGCAATAGTAGGGACCCTGTTTAAATAATACAATAAATTATACATTGAGTTTTACTAATGATTTGCAAGTGGACAAACGATGTATATTATTGACGGTGGAAAGTGGAAGACTGGCAGACATAATCCTCAAAAACATGATTTTACAATAGAGACTAAAATAGTTCTCATTTTATTTAAAATCCATACATTTTTTAAACTCAATTTTTCATCGGAAAAACACATTTATCGCTCACCAGACTTAGCCAGAATTATATGCGCATATCTATATTATCATAGGTAGGTATATATTCAATCATGACCTCAATTTCCATTCAATTTTGCGGGTTACATCACACGAGTGGCTTTTCAACCGTGGTCGTGTGAAACATACCTGAGGACCTGGGAATCCAGTCTTTGGCCATCCGAATGGTTTTCCGTCAGTGTCCAGTAAGGAATATTCTTGTTCAATGCCGAACCATGGTTTTTGATCTGCCGCTTTAGTCATCGCTTCCAAAGCGGCTTTACGGTGATTTGTTTCTATAATTTGTTTTTGAAATATACAATACAAGTAAGTACTTTTTTAACGATTAAATTAATATAATATATGTACATAAATAAGTATTATCATTTGTATATAGCATCTACACCTAGCTAGATAATAGGTGCATACTATATTATATAAGTACCTACCTATTAAAAAAATACCACTAAAAAAATATAGTAAAATCGTGTTTTTTTTTTACACACATCTATTTACATTAAATAATTTAAGTTCATTATTATAATATATTTAATTATATTTTACCAGTTGGAGTGTGATCGTGTTTGTACGCTTCGCACATGACAAGTTTGTTTGGTGCCAACCTGAATGGGTCGTTGAAAATCGCCACTGGATACAAAAATGTATCGGAGTTTTCTCCCTGGGATTGGTATGTAGAGCTTCCATCATAATTCCATATTGGAAGATCTGTGCATTAAAATAACAAACATATTTTATAAAACAAGAAAATCATTGGATACATTTAATTTCGTTTGAATAACATTAAATATACATATTGGATATAATATACATTTACTAAAATGCTAAATATGTACATAGTTATTTATAGGTAGGTACCTAATAATAACAATTATAATAGTAGGTAGTAATCTGCAGTGTTGATATTATTAAATATAAATATTTTTTTTAATCAAGTTTATATAGGGAAATATTACCGTGTTTTATAAATATTTTTAGTTTTCAATAAATTAAATAACAATTCATTTTTGTACTGTGATTCAGAATTTTATATGCGTCTTACCTATATTTCAATTATTTAATATATTATTATTAGCATAATGTATTACATAGCAATATTACGCAGCTTAAAAGGAATAGGTAACTACCTATATAAACAGTGGTTCAATTGGAAACAGCTTAAAGGATCATTAACATTTTTACGTCAAAATTTGTATTTACAGCGTTGCCCGAAATTTACAATACACCTGACTGCTCTTTAAAATATACGAATATTGACTTCAGATTTTTATTTATTGTTCTACAATTATTTTATTGTTAGCAAAGCTCACAACATATCAGATTTATCCATTCCCTTCAACTACATCCCAATACTAAAAATAAATATCGATTTTTGAAGTCAATTTTTAAGATATTGATATAATTCGTAAGTTATACTAAAATATATAGGTACCTAATTACAATTAAATAATTATTATTCCCATTCTTAGTTTAGAAGAGGTACACTAAAATATATTTTAAAAAGAAGGGGTGCACTATGCTTTTGCGACCATCGCCCAAATTGAGCACTGACTATAATTACTAATAAAAATAAATGTATATTATAAAAATAATATGTGTCGAGTTTTAAGTAATAAGTTTTCAAAAAAAGATTATTAGTAACAACTAACAACTATAGTTTCGACCATAAGTCATCACCAGGTTTATATATTTTTTTTGTATATTATTTTTTATAATACATACCCTACACATGATATAATTTTGTATATACTTATGTTACGGGGAAATACGTCATTTACTGAACTGATTAGATTATGTAGGTAAATAGTAAAAAAACACGTTTTAAACTCGAATGTACATCTTTCACCATTTATTGACGTCATTTATCAAGATTGGTGGTCAATGATAATAAATCTCAAATATTACACTGATTTATTTTTTTACTTAATGTCTTTCTTATTTACTTATACGGCTGTACCTACCTAAAACCTAAAAAATTAAATAATTATTATATGTTAATACACATATAATAATAATAATAATAAAAATAGGTACCTATATAAACAATTTTGTTGTATTATTGTTTATTAATAAAAAAAAATGGATGTAAATTATGACGATTATTGTGACGTAATATAAACATCACAGTCATTTTAAATTATAGGTTTTATTAATTTTTTTTTCTTACCAATCGTTACAAAATCATATTTATACAAAAGCCTTTTATTCGTTGCCATTTTTTTGTGTATTCCCATTTTCAACTTTCTGTACTAAAATAAAAAATATTATCGTCTCTCTTTTTATTGTTAATAATTTTTTGGTTTGCTGCATTAAATTTTCCCTAGTACTCCATACCCACTATAATACTTTAAATATATAATACTTGATACCTGCTAATAAACTTTCATTTAAATTCACAATTTGATAATTTAATTATGATATAATATAATAAATATATATAGGTATATATATATATATATTAATGTTATAATTAAATTATATATATATAAAGCACCGACATTCTGTCATCAACGTATTGAACATCATTCTCCAAATTAACTGGTAATTTACGTCAATAACCGGGGAATGTTTTGCAATAAATTACAACATTTATCGATTTTTAGGTAAATTAAATCATTTACCACGTTTACGTCTTTCGCCGTAACATATATATATGTATATATATATATATTATATACCTACTGATATTGTTATTTTTAATAATATATATTCATTTTAATTTTTATAAGAGCATTAAGTTTTTTGAATTAATTCATTTTTTAAATTTAAATATATTTTATAGTAATTGTTCAGTAGGCAAATACGGTAGTTGTTCTTTGTTCTTTAATAATAATAATAATGTTTATTCTTAATATTATGTTATTATCATAATGTCATTAAATTTCGTGTTAAAGAACGATTATTTTTTTTTCATAGAGTATTATAGGTATGATTAATCGACAAAATATAAAAATTAATATTTATTATTAAATTTCCTACTGACAGCTATTTATTTATTTATTTTGTTTATTTGTTTATAATACATATTATATACACGAACTACAAATTACAATCAAGGTTAGAACAAACCATTTAGTCCTTGACTATGATCAGTCATAATAGTTTATAAACGACGTCAATTTGCTTGCAACAATTGTATTAATATTCACACTATATAGAGAATACTATATAGAGAGTATTGGGAGGGAACAGAAAAAACTATTTATATTTGAACAGGATATCCTAATTCCGTTGCACCATCCAACAGCGAACTGATAAAGTATGCATTTTCAGAGGACGTCACACACCCAATTTTTAAGGGGTATTGCATAGGAAATTTTTATGAAATGAAGAAAAATAAAAATTCAACAATTTAAAAATATTTAAATGTATTTTGTACCACATTTATTGTTATGTAATCATGACATTTGTTCAAAAACTACTTGTGGCTTTCTGATCACAGTTTGATTAATAATTATCATAAAAGAGAAATAAATATACTAAATGAAATGTGAGAACTTAAACTAAGATCGAGCATATAGAGTTTTTGCTCGATTCATTTATTTAAATATCTAAAATTTGTGATTAAAAAAACCGTCATACTTCCAAAATTTCGAATTAAAAAAAATTTTGAAATCATAGCTAAAAATAATGCATTTATCCGTAGTAAATATTCTATATATAGTATCATATTCTGTTTAAATTTTAAATCACGATAACTAGGAGATAGCGAGAACGTGTTTAAATGCCGTTAATGTCCTCTTAAGTATAAATATTTACCAAATTAAATTAATGAGTTATATGTATTATTTATATACTTTTTAAGTAGAACTATTGGAATATTTCTATCATCACCATTGTTTTAAACGTTATTTATTTAAATCTACTTTATCACAATATCTCGCATGTTTATTGTTTCAAGTCCAATAGTATATAGGTAGGTAGTAGGTACATTATAGAATACCTTCGGGTTTGGTTGGTACGAAGTCTAATGTTCTGGACTTGGCTCTAAGATTTTGACCAGTGCCGTCAATCCATACATACATGACTTGCACCTTGTCCTTGGGCTGAGGTAGCTGTTGAAATCTGGTAGCAACCGTTTTGTTGATAACATAGTTGGGTGAAGTCTGCAATAATCCATTTCCCGACATGGTTATACTGTAAAATACAAGTATTATTAATTTTATTAAAACAGTAATATGTATTATATCTATATAATATTATTTTTAAGCAATCTATTGTTTAAGGGAAATTAACATTAAAATGAAATAATTTAAAAAAAAAACGTAATAATTAATAAAGTATACTAGGCAAATTGTTTAGAAAATATTTATTTTATTTTTATCTTTTATTTTATAATATAGGATATATATTTTAATATACGATTTAGTATTATTATAAAAGATTTCTATATATTTGATTACCTACTTTTTACTTTTATTACATTTATACAATTAAATATATAAATATTTATTTATGTATTTACTTACCTAATATATAAGCTTTTTTATTACTAATATAATATAATCATAACATATGTTTACAATTTTATTCACGATGAAATTTTCACAATTATAGGTACCGCATCTTTTATAAATTATAATATATACCTACTGCAAATGACCTAGAGATTTGTTGTGATCAATATATAGCAACAATCGATCAAAATATTCAAAATTTATTCACAATGCAGTGTAATACGCAAAACGATTATGACTATTAAAAATACGATTGTTTACATGCGATCGATCATGTTTACTCACCTATAACACGTAGGTATATAAAATGTGTTAACTGCTGTATATTATAGATTACGAACGGCTAAGTGGTTGTTGTTTGATAAAACGAAAATTAACAAATAAATAAATTAATAAAAACGTGCAAGTTTGTTATGTACAAGTTGGTTTTGTATATATATAATATATATGTATAGATAAAAAAAAAAAAAACAAATGCGTATAGAACACTATTCTACATTTGAGAAACGTTGGACGACGGGATGTTTTTTTTTTTTTTTTTTATGTCGAGGGCGCAGGAGATACTATTGTGGCGCCAGTTATTGATTGGGGCACTTCTATACGAAGTCCAAAGCGGACCAAAAATAACGGGGGTCGAAATACTTATATTATTTTATGCTTGTACGCACGATTATTATTTTTTGTTTTACAATGTCCTCCCAATATCGAAACGTAAATTCTGTATTGTAATCTGTAACCATTTTCGTTTAATCGTCGATTGTAATTAACATGAAATGTATATTATTGCAGAATATATATATATATATTGTATATTTTCAGTTTACTATCAAATGTGAAAAAATACTTTCTTCTTATTAAATTGTGTTTTTTATTTATATTTAATAGTAAAAAATATTATTTTCTACTGTATTATATTATATGCATATACAATAAGTTACCTATAAAAATAATTGTGAGCCTAGAAAAGTTTTAAAATCATATTTTTCGGTAACATTATCATATGATCATCGTATCATAACAACTGCACTGTGAATGTATTGTCAAATTATCGAATACCATCATACATGACGTGTGTATACAGTCATATAAAGCTATGTGTTTTTTAACCGGTTTCATTTTTATAATGCAGTAAAGGAAAGGATTATTATACTGCCGTAGTACCAGTTAAACTAGTGTCTACTCACGGAAAAAATAAAAATTCGAAGTGCAGTAGAAACGTCAATTATTATAGATATTATAGATGACCAAATTTTTTTTCTTTTTAATGCGTGTAATTTACGCGTCATGCATTAATGCATTAAATGAGCTTAAAAAAATATGTATATTATTAAATAATAGTTGTTTTTTAAATCCATACGAAAGTTTGTGTCCGATATCACAATAATCAATACCTATTGAAATAAAATGATACGATTCTTTCGAAGACTATAAAATTCAGTACGTCATGTTATATTGATTTTAACGAATATAGGTACATTTTTCTGATACAGACTAATTATATGAAAATACGATATTGGACTAATACATGTAGTAACAAATATATCACAGTAGAAATAAAATTATTTTTAATCCTAATACCTAATACCTAATAAGGTTACAAGGTCAACTAAAATTACTATGAAGTATGCACACAGTAAATGATAAACTACATTATATATTATTAGGGCATATGTTATGAAGAATAGAATAAAATTACGAGTAGGTAATCTCTAATTCATATGTTATATACCTATTAATATTCATATATTGAATATATTTTAACAAAAATATAATAAATGTAAATAAGTAATTAAGGTAATATCTGCAGTAGGTACAATCTCATCGTTCTATTATCATAATCATATTGACGTCAATTTCTAGTTTTAATACATTTCATATAAATTTTTAATAATTATCTAAAAAAAAATAACCAATTACTATCATATTGTTGCCTTTTCGTTTAATATATTCCTGTTTTAATATTGATACATATGTCCAATTTAATAGTTAATCTAGATATTATTATGTAGGTACCTATTAGATACAATAAAAAATGTCTACAAAAAAAATTTTCTAACTGCAATCGACTATAACCATATAGTATATTATATGAACACCATTAATTACAATTTTATTGTATTGATAAAACGCTAACATATATATGTAACGATTTAAATTATATAGTAAGGTATACTATTATACAGGTAATAATATTTTAAAATATTGCAATGTATCTATTATAATATTATATTAAATGAAATTTGATTATTCGTACATTATATATTATATATTAAAATGTGCAGTACCTATATATGTAGTAATAAATATAATTTGAGTTATATATCATTATAATTTATATTATGAATAATTAATGTGTTATAAAATTGAGTTCTTAAATTATAAATCTCGATAAATAGATATATACATTTGATAATTAATTGAAAAACATACTTAAGTACCTAATAATTCGATTAAAAATGAATATAAATATGTATACCTAAGTAGGTATCTATTGCAGTTAACATGCATGCAATATAATTCAAGTATATAGACTATATTATGTACTATATATTACTATACTACCTACTTTAGCTATATCGAAAGTGAATTTCACTTTTTACAATGCGAATTTCCCTTTTTTTTTTTTTTTTTCATCAGGCATACGAATATTACGATAGAAATTATAAAGTAATAATAAGCGTGGGCTTTATCTAATGATAGATACACAATTATTATGGGTATTATATTTTAGATTATCTGGAAATTTATCCATATAACCTATATAAGTACTCTTATGTTTACTACTTTAATTAATATCGTTGTACATTATAATGTTATCATAAGAATATAATGCTACACTTATAAAAATACTTTTGAAGCATTTATACACAATATACCTAGGTAGGTACATAAAATGATTTAGATTAAAAATGTATAATATACGATACATCGTATTCTTAAAAGTTACACATTGAGCTTTTTATGTAGATACCTATTACACTAATAATTATTACTATACAACAAATATTTCTACGACCATATACAACTATATATTTTGTTCTTCATCCAATATCTACCTAGTATAATATATATTTGTGCATTACAAAATAATATGAAGTGTTTATAATCAATATAGTTACCAGTTTATCACCGAATATGTTCGTCCATAAATGTTAAAAATATAATAAAAAATAAATATAATTATTTTCATATAAATATTATATATACACGTTTTTAAATAGCTTATTGTTATGTAATGTGGTATGTGAATCGAAGAAAGAATATATTATAAAGTATTGTTAAAGAGCAGGTAAAAATAAGTGATAAGATAATTTCTTTTCTAGTAAAAAATTATGAAATTTTATTAAATTTAGTCTTTTGTTTGTCAATATTATTATATTGTAACCTATATAAGACATACTATATTTTATAACAATATAAATTAAAATAATAGTTTATAATATAGGTAAGTATCTACTTAGTAGTACCTACCTAAGTATAATTAATTATCGCCTAGTATTGAAGTTCAGAAAATATAAATTATGGGTGTAATAATAAATGTATTTATTAGGTAGGTATATTTTTTTGTTTTGTATTATTGAAATAAAACTGAAGGTACATAAACATGTAACTGGAAATAAGATATTTTAAAGGTCTCATTATTGCATTGCATGTGACAAATGTAACAATGTCGTTCAAATATAAAAATTGGTTTTAGTTGTCAGAAGTTATTGAATAGTATAGTATATTATCTACATATATTTTTGTACACATTTTTTCAATATATGATATTTTTATTTAAAAATAAATCGTACTTATTTAATTACACAACAATAATTTGAATCCTAAATATTGTATTAATGGGTAAACTATATGCTAAAGTATTAAAAACAAATATAATATAAGAACAAATATAATTATATATTAATTAACTATTTTTTTAAATGATTTTATTTTGATAATGAAACTATTAAAATTAAACAAATAAAAAGGTATTGAGTAATATTCTTATATAGACAATCACTTATACAATATTTAATTTGAATGTACATATATTTGACATTAAATTGTATGATATATAAATATATTAGTACATTAACCTCGTAAAAAAAAAAAAAAAAAAATGGAAAAATTATGTACCAACATAGCTATAATATTGTATAGTACTATAGTAGGTAATAGGTATATAATATATTATTTTTTTGTGATTTTATCTTTCAAGGTAAAGTAGATGAAATAATAAATTTAAATATACACATTTGAATTGTAAAAATGTGTAGTTTTATGTGAATTAAGCTCGATGATTAAAATAATCTGTTAAATTGCATAAACAATTGATTATTATATTGACGCAACTATTGAGTTATGAATTCAAATATAAACATAATATTTGGGAATTATTGCACGGAAATACTATACAGAACATGATACGAATACAATGATAATATAACGAAAATATAACCGATTTACTATATTAAAATACTATTTTCGATAAGAAATTAGTAGGTAGTGTAAAATGCCTATAGGCACTATAAAAATGTTTGTGTACAGTGTACAATTATTGTTGTAAGGTATTTTGATAATTATGTATATTGCATAGTGCAAATTGGTTTCTCATAGCAACCACAATATATAGATTTTTTCGTCTTACCCTAAAATCGCCTGTTAATGTGTTAAAGCAAAATGCTTTGTTATTATTTCATTTCATTTGTTTTTATTAAGTATAATATTGTTTTTGAGATGTGCGTTATAAATATAATAAAAAACTATTATATAGATACATACGCTACATACATTTTATTAATATGTGTATATATGTATAAAATTGAAGACAACAATTAATTTCAATTAAAAAACATACTGATATCGTTTGATTTGCTATCATCAACATTTTTTTGGTAATCATCAAATAAGTAATAATCGAAGTATTTTTTTCCAATGTCATAAATCATATTATTGGCTAATAATTATTAAATTAAAATAAAAATATAATAATGATTGCGTGTAATTTACAACTGTTGTATTGATTTAAATACTATCCAGATGAAACAAATGAATCAATGACATATTATTCTTATATACAACGATTAAAATATAATAATAATACAAAATATTCAATAATAATGTATTATTGTACACTATATCATCGGTCTATACTTTTATATTTTAATTTTATTTGGATAAATGCCTACCTTATTTTTCGAATACTGTGCGACAAAAAAATAAAGGCATGGCGTTTTGAAAACATAGTTATATTGTAAAAAAAATATGTGAAACGAATAATTATTGTTATTATAATATTATGATTACTTAACTATAATAGATATATAAACCATAATATTATATTTATAATAATAAAAATGTATGATTGTTTGTTAATTTATCATTCATCTGCAGGGTTACAATAATGATACTTGTAAACATAAATTACCGGAAATTTGTTTGCCATATTATTATAAAGCCAGTTACTTATTTTGCAGTTTTTAATGATAATAATAATAATAATAAATGGACTCAAATAGAATGTCACATGTTTGAATGATCAGAATATTATAATTTATGTATTTTGATAGGGTCTGTGTTTTAATTTTTATTAATTAAGACTTTATATTTTAATTGAAACACCTATATACTTAATTTGTAACGAAAATAGCCAAAATTATCATCATACCATGAGATAAGAGGAAATATTATGGTGTTTTTTTAAAGAAATCAATCTTTAAAATTCTGAAATTTCGCATAAATTAAGTAGAAGTTCCAATGTTCTTGACAATTTCATTAGATTTTTCTAAATTAGAAAATCTAAAAATATCTCAAGTACCTATATATTGTTTAATCATGAGTTGCATTGAATTCAGCTCTTAATGCACGTATATTGTATGAGTATGATAGAACTGTCTATTATAAAAACCAATATTCATAATATTCGAAGGTAAACATTTATAGAAAAGTACATCAATACTCTCATTCGAAACATAAAAAAACCACCATTGAATGCAAATAATAAGGAAGCCGCATCACAGAGTAAGAGAATAATGTAATATAAATATGATAAATGGAAAAAGAGATTTTTTCCTAATGAAGAAATAAGTTTAATGATGAAGCGGTTATAGATATTCGTATAAAACTACCATCACGATTCGAGAAAGGAACAAATTTATTATACTCTCCAGACGTAAAATGTTTAATGGATGGGGCCCGTTAATTATGATATGGGCTGATATTGGATATAAAGGGAAAAGTGAAATAGTATGCCATAAAATAAAAACATATCTTATTAGTTATTCAGAAATTAATACAAATAAAATATCGTATAAAAATTACATAATTAAACAAAATAATACACAAATGCATGCCGTTTTTGAACTGGACTTGAATCGTGGTTTGAAACAAATTGTATTTCTCAGTTAAATTGGCCAGCACGATAATTTAACCGAAACGTAATGTAGGTAGGTACGTAATAGAAAATTACTGGGGATTTTTAACCACGAATATCAACAGTACCTAAGTATTGTAATATAAATGCCAATGGACATTTAATACTGAGTAATAATATGTTATATATATTATATTTTTTAAATTATAATTATATATAGGTGTATAATTGCATTTTTGTCGCATGTGTATTTCACACAAATTACACATATATTCTGCAGTTTAAATTAATAATGCATTTTTTTCTCCGTAATACTTTTATGAATAAAATATAATAAAGTTACCAACTTATCAGTTATTTGTTCATATAAATATCGATAGTATTTTTCAGAAAGTTTATAGAAATATATATATATACCCTTAGGTTTTTTCTCTTTTTTTTTTTTTTTTGACACGAAGTGTATATTGTGAAATAAGTATAATTTCTTAACTTTATTTGAGCACCGTGCATATATTGAAGTTATATAATGAATACATACATAGGTATATTATATAGACCTATTATTTTTTAATTTTGAAACAAACTCGAGAATGAATGATTCAACAAGTGCGTGAGGAAATATTTTACTGTATAGGTATCTAACTAGTATAATTACTATATTACGATGTTAAAATAATTTGTATACATAGGCAGTGGGTACATATTAAAGTAATTAACTAATTATTTAAATATTTTATTCCCGAGGAGAATCATCAACCGAACAAAAAAGAAAAAAAAAAAAAAAACAATAACTTATTATAATATACGAGTACTTTACCTATAGAACATGTAATGTAAAATATAAATCAATCATCTTAACAGTACCTATAGGTAGGTATAATGGAATATTTCAATAATGAAATTATAAATACATTATGCATATTGCATATCTAGGTGTATACCTAGATGTAATGAATTGCAGGTATAATAGTAGGTAGCACCGTATCAAACGTCATAACATAATATTATGTATAATAAATATCATTATTATTACATACGATAAATCTCAATAAGTATTATATTATTATTTTAATATAAATAATACGATTATACTGTAAGATATTTTATATTAGGCGATTTATTTAAGTGCATCCAATCACGGGTATCTTTTTTTGTGTATTGCAAGACAAAGAAACAAAAAGTAAAAAAAAAAATACATGCCTTGAAGTGATTTGGTGTTAAATGACGAATACAGATTAAGTGAGTACGAGTATACTACGATACATAATAACTGGCTATATGCCAAAACAAAATAATTCTATTTATATCTTATTATTAAAAAATAAACATTATTGTGTTGATTTCTATATTATATATATATAATATATACGTCATAACATGTTATTGAACATTTCTGATTAGACACTGTATATACGTATTTTTTTAAACGTAGGTAGTTTGTAATCTTTCAAATAGATTTTAATCAAAATATCGCTTATATTTTTACATTACTCGCTATGATTCTATAATACATTTGCGCGTACGAATAAACATACAAGAGAACTACGATTATTTTTCAAAATTAAAATTAACTCAAAATAAACTCGTCGTAAAAAGTGTATGAAATTTGTCAATACTCACGTTTGTGTTGTATTTGATGCGCAACTGTGAACGTGAAAACGCCGACTGGCGACTGTCAGGTAGTTGCTAGTTTGCGTTATATGCCAAGAGAAGAACCACTTGTAGATTAAACATTTCATTTATAATATAGAAGTGCAGGCGCAGAAGCGTTAACGACATAGTATAATGCGAAATATGGGGGATAAATATTATACCTATTGGACACAAAAGTATATACATTATATATTATTTTATAATACTGCGTGGTCTGTGTTAGACCAAAAATAAAAAATGGTTTTGAAAAAAATATTCCCATCATTTTAAATAGTAGTTAAAATATTTTTATAAATCATTTACTAATATAATATATTTAAACATTTGCATGCTGCTACTGTGAATTCAATAGTCATACAAAAAAAAAAGCCCTTAGTAAATCGGTTTTGAATGGTGTTAAAATCGTATACGAGTACATATTATAATGTAATATCCATATCAGATAGATTTTTTATTTTTTTTTTATCGAGATAGAAATGTCGATGCCACTGAATATATAAAATATAAAATACACAAATATACAAATTTAACATTTATTTTAACAGAAGATTTCGTGTATATTTCCGATACAAATTAATAAACATAATATAACAACTATAGAAATTAATTCATAATATTAAATACGACGTATACGTCGTGCCTACATAATGTATTATTATAATATAATATAGATAAACTAGGTATAGATATTCGGTATAGATAGTATTGAATAAATATCGCAGGTTATTTGTATAATGTTGAAAAAATTAGTAATTTTTTAGTTTACTTTTAAAGTATTTATATACGTGTAGGTAATTATTATTAATAATTATTAAAATATAATTTTCATACATTTCTGTAATTCTGTAGTTTGCAAAGTTATTATTTTCACATAATAACATACAATTTTACCACGCTATTTTTTGCGTAGATTTATTTTTATAATATTATTTGGCATCTTGCAGTTGTATTATCTATTTTATTATAGTTTAATTATACCATATATTATACATAATATTTATTATTTATATACTCATATATATATATAGACTATAGTATCTATATATTATACTATAATATATACTATAGACTGTGTTATACTGTTATTGATACGTATATATGTATTAGCCATTAAATTTTAAATATTTTTGTTAATTCAAATAATTATTATTAAAAATGAAATTTTCTAAAAAAAAGCATTTTGCTCGTCTGAAGGATAATACTCATATTAAATTTGAAAGCAGAGATAAATCATTGCATTCTATAAAACGATTTTGAACCGAGTTCGGTGTATAAACGCATAATTATAACTGTCAACATTTTTTTTTAATTGTGTGGCGTCACCATATATTAATATTATTATTATTATTATAATATTAAATTATATATAATATATTATTTCAGTAAGCGCTGTATAGTAACCGTGGTAACTTTATTTTAAATAATATATACAAATTTCCCACTATAAAAGGTCGTATTTCTTTGGATTAAGACGACCAATGATTTTTAGTAATATAACAATGTCCACGAAAAACAAACGAAATTACTTTTGGAATGATTTTAGAATTAAAACATCTATCATCAAGTATATAAATAACAATATTTTTAGAGACGATTTTATTGGTGTTTTTAAGAATGTTATTTATTAAAATAGTAAAAATAAGGTTTTTTTGTACATACAATATCGAAACACCGATGAAAAATATTGTCCTTTGTTTGTTTTATAATAAGTATATAGGTATAAAATCATTTCAAAATGTATTTTTGTATGTTTTTTATAAACATGTTTTTGAACAATATAATATATCTTGATTATATATAACAATAAAAAGTGAGTGTGAGACAATTTTTAGATTATCTACTTTAAAAAGAATCTTAATATTTTTTAATTATTAAATTTTAATTTTACAAAATATTTCTTAAAAACTATATCGAACCTCTTAAAAATGGATCATATGGCATCATCTTGAGAAAATCACAGGAAAAATCAAAAACTGACTTCTAGAAAGTACCGCCTAGAAAGAATTTGCTAGGTATCAAGAGTTCTTTACTTTTTCCTGACTTGACACTTATACTTGATTTCTTTTACATAAAAAATTTTTTCAAAAAAACAATAAAAATAATAAACAATTGTAAAACCAATAAATTCCTTTCTTTACTTAAAATCGAAAATAACTATAAGTTAACTCAATTTATGCAATGTACCTATATATACATATATGACTCATATATGTAATAAAATATAATATAAAAGCTAGCTGATTTTAAGCTCATAGAATATGAGCTTAGTTAAAAACTGCTATATATCTACCCAAAGATGTACTATTTGAGTAAAAATATTTGAATAAATGTACTTTTTGTGGTATCGAATAATTTTTTCAATACATTTTTTTGTATGGAATACTTATTTTATTAAATACTTTTTTAATTATATTTTTCACTATTTTCGAAATTAGTATTTGAGTAGTATTTTAAGTACTTGTTTTTAAAAGTATTTAATTAGTATTTGAAATACTATTTACTTATACTGTTAAATGTATGCAAATTACATTTTCGAAAAATTATTTATTATTTAACTTACAATACTTATACTTATACTTATACTAATAAATTACAACTTGGTACTAGAGGTAAACATTTGAAAATCAAATGTTAAATTTATACTTTAGTGACTAAGGTATAAGGTACTAAGATATACCTTAAAAGATTAAAGCTTAGTCCTTTAATGTATAGATTTCGTATACGAGCAGATTATATAGGTATAGATAGGTATATCTACATTTTATTTGATTTATCATTTATTGCATTTTAATTATAGTCATTTAAATATAATAAATATAAATGAAAAATTAAGAATTTTTCAAAAAATGTATAACTGCTCATTATTTATATATATATATATATATTTATAGGTATTCATTTTTTATGTAGGTAAATGTAAAAATCCTACCTATATAATTTAATATTTTTTTTTTTTTTTTGTTTCATAATATAATAATCTGAAACTGATTATTTATTAAATATTTTTAGTAAAAGTTTTAGATTTGGTATTAAATTTATACATTTATACTCAGTGTTCACTCTTTTAAGTTAAAGTCTATTAAGCTAATGTACCTATAGTATTGTGTAATATACTTATTATATAAGGGCATTTATTTCAGATGTACAATATTTCATATTGTAATTTTAGAGAATCATGTTAATGCCTACCTAAATGTAGTATAATATAAAACAACTACACCGCACATTTATTGTTTAATAATTTCAATGTTTATTAGTTAAAACTATATCGTATTATTCCCATGTTAAAATATTCATACAATTATTCATTTCACTAATGCATCTACAAATGTACCCAAGAATAAAAGGTTTATAGCATGTATATTTCACTACATTATGGTAGAGGTATATGTACTTTTTTATGAATAAGAACCTAGTTTTAAAAGTTTACAATTACAAAGATAATGTATACGGTATATAGGTATACTAACATAAGACAATCTACATAAAATGAAAAAGACATTAGTATATTATGTATTCTATAATATATATAATTTTAAACACTACAAAAAATTACCTACGTTACATAATATTTTAACATTTCTGAAATATATAATATATTTACAATTTATACGAACCAATGTATAATTTTGTAATTTGTACATATATATATACAATAGAATCAATACAAAATTGTTTTTTGAGAAGTTTTTCTTTTAACTGCGACATTCAACGTCAACCTCACTTCTCTTAACAGCCACTATTATCTCTTTTAAACATAGAATCGTTAGAGATATGAAGGATAAGGTTAGATCTCTGTTTTATTTTTAAACTACTTAATGGAAAAATTTACTGTCCAGAATTATTTTCAAGCTTAAGTTTTCTGTTTCCTAATCGTCGTACAAGACAACTAAATACTTTTAATGTACCATTCCAGTCTACCAATTATGGTCGAAATTATCCTATAAATAGAGTTATGGAATATAATATATTTCATATTGATTTATTTTCATGTACGACTATCGATATGTTTAATGTATATTTAAATAATTTAATAAAATAGTATGTAAAAACCTATGACTAGATGTATATATTTATATTGTAATTAGTTTATTTAACTTGATTTTAATGTACCTATGTTAAAAAATATATTACTTATTAATAAGTGTGTAGTAACTACTAATGTTTTAATTTAGAAAATTGTACACTACCGACCATCTTATATTTCATTAATGGGCATATTGCCCGTCTAAATAAATTAATATATATATATATACATAGTTTATTGGTAAAAATATTCGTGAGTATATGATATTCTAAAAAAAAAAATTAGGTCCCGAAAAAATTTTCCTTACCGCTCGAAAATTTACAACTTTCAACTTTCAAACTTTCTTTTACTATATTTTTATATTTTAAGCGGAACGAAGAAACTATTAATTTTACAATTGTGTTATTTTATTATTTTTCTGTGAGGACCTTTTGGATAGAAGGGATCGAGTAAGCGTTTTGAGGCAATGAGGTTATTTGATGGAATTTTCATCCTAGTTGGTACTTTAAATAGTTAACATTTTAATTTTTTCAGTAGTTTTCTTAAGCCTAAAGGAAACTTGCCCAAAATTTTTAGAAATTGGAAAGTTATAATGCCAGAAACTTGAAATTTATTATACATGATTGAAATATCAAAACTTTACTTGTTGATCATTTTTCAGTAATTTGTATAAAATAAAATAAAATAATAAAACGAAAATATTTATACAATTTACAGTTTAGAGTTGTGTAGAATACTGAATGATATAAGATATATGTAGAATGAAGATAATGTTCGTCTTAGATGCTTAGGCTCATTACACTCATGCTCGCGTTTACGAACCGTTCGTCTTGGAAAAAAATGTTTATAATCGCTTCGCTTCTGATTCCAAGATGAACCAGTGTATGAACTCAATGATTGTGTAATAAAAAAATAATATCTATTGATAACAATATATAATAGTAATAATAATATTAAATCTAGTTGGTACATTAAACTTTACAGACGTCATTTTTCAATTACCTATTTCAATTAGATAGTCGTTATATATAGAGATTCATTTTAAATTTTTGATATAAATTGCACCTGAAAATGCTTTTTCAAATCAATATTTTTCTTCGATTAAAATCGTTTAAATAATATAATACAATTTATATATTTAAAATTTACTTGATGGCACATTTGATGTGGAATATAAAACAGAAGAATTTTAATTGTGATTATTTGTCCATTCCTGTAGGTTAAATAAATTCATTGTTATTATATTCAAATTTCAAACAACATTCAACAATATAGAAGTCATTTTTTAAGTTTCGTTTTGAAGTAGTTTTCAAAAGCTCAACGATAAATTACTTTTTACAACGGAAATATTTGATAAAAGTTATTATAAATTAGAAAATACCAAATAAACTAGTCATGATTATCAACTATATAGATGATATATAATTTTTATAATCCTAAAAAGACTGAAAATTACATTACCTAGGTACCAGACACTATTATAATTTACACCAAATATTTACTATAATTATATACAATTGTCACATACAATTTTCAAATTTTCAACCGTAATATTTATTTAAGTAGATACCTATTGTATCACATCGAGCTTCGCTCAGAATCGTTTTACCGAAAAAAAAACATTTATCATTACTTTGAAATTCAATACAATTACCATAAGTACCCCATCAAACGAGAAAATTACTTATACCCCCTTTCTGCCCGGTTTTTTTTTAGATTCTATAAGAGTAACAAAAATAACTGAAAATAATGAACAATTTGAATAAATCGACAAATAATACTATGCTGAGATTCGTTCAGAATCGTTTTTAAATTTAAATTAATAATAATTTGTTATTAATTTTAAACTGTGATAAAACAATATTATCGATGATAATTATTGATAACAGTGGTTGTTTTTTTTTTTTTTTTTACTCCGCTCAAAATTGTTATATTAGAAAAATATACTATGGTTTATGCTTACTTTCAAATTTAAAATATCTGCAACCACAATTCACCATCAATATCCTATCCGACGATGAGCGAAGTGCTTCCACCCTTACTTGTAAACGTTTTAAACAAAATCAATAGTGTTTTTTTCGTTGTTTTAAACATATAGCAACACTGATTTCAATCTACTGCGGTCTGCGGTTATTGTTTTGTTTTATGTTTAGGAAAAGTAAACTGGTATTCATTTTAATTAGAACGGCGCGGCGTTCGCGTATACCCTAATATGGGTTCGCCAAGATAAATATTATTATACCCAGAAACTTATTAATTTATTTCATGAACATTATTACTATTATAGTAATACACATAATATATAATGATTTATCACATGTTCAAAACTGAAAATAAAAATAAAAGTTGACCACTGCAGTATTTAATTAATAGATAATTAATAATTTAATAGTATAATATTTAAAATTGCAATGTGGGCGTGGAGTATATTATATTATATATGTATAAGTACGACATTTTTAAAATGAATAAAAATCAATTCCCAAATTTAAACGTTAAATAACTAAGGTTATCTACTGTAGACAACCATATGGTTAAAACTGAAAACCTATTATATTCTATATAATAATATTATATAATAGTATATAAGTATTACCAGTGAGTGGCGTATCTAAGGGGGGGGGGGGTATTTAAAAACTTACCTATAATGTCTACAATTAATTTTTATAGGTATCATTTTTTTAAAATAATAATAACTGGAAATAGAGTTTGATCACTTAAAAAAAGTAATACATAATAATGGCCTAAAAATTAATATAACTAGACAAAATTTTAGATTCTGAACAGTTCAAAATAATTTTTTTATTTACGATGATTATTATTTGTTTTATATTTTTCTGTGGGCAATTTATCGATGCGTACCCATTTTTTGGTACAAATTTTCATTAGTAGGTACCAACGGTACTTTGAAGAAATATAATTTGTCAATTTTTCAAAACACATCAGATAAAACTATTGAAAAATTACAAAAAATACAGGTTCAAATAATACGGTTATTTCCTCATAAATCTGAAAATATTGGTTTTAAACACTTAAAAATTTCAGAGTATGAATTTTACTCAAAGTTAAAAAATATTTTTAAAAGGATTTTACTAATGATTAAAATATATACATATACCAATATATCATATATATTTTTACTATTAAAAATGTTTTAAACATAATATATTTGAGTCTCCAATTAATGTATTTACCATTTGAAATTTACAAATGTGGTTGGAGTTTTTTGGTAATCAAAATTCGATGAACTATATTATTATTATTAGGCTGTGGTTCATGGGTAATTTTATCATATATTATACCAAACCAAGGAATAATCAGCTTTAAAATTTAAAGAAAATTTATCAATTAAAACTTGAGAGTATACCAAATTAATGTTTTAATGCCTATTATATTTTACAACTCTCATAACCTATCCTGCAGTAATCTTTATGTCAAAGACTGTTAAAATTTTTGTCAGGTATATACTATAATATACTTATGCCTAAACATTAAACTTAAAATATTCTGAATTTTCAAATAAGTATCTTAAAATAAAAACAACCATTTACTGTACAGTTTTTTTACATTAATATTAGAAAATGAGGAAAAATGTATGAAAATAAAAATATTATGTAATGTTGAAAAAATAATTTTATCACTCATTTTTGTTCATGCTTAATGATTTCATAAATTTTTTCAATGTGGTGCTAAATATTTTTCAAAAATATCTAAATTAAGTGCTTTTAAGGTTAAAAATTTCGAAAAGTTCAAAATTCAAATTATATATTTTGAATAGGTATCATTTACCAAAATAGTGCACGGATCTCGCAATCCTCCCTTTACCAACAGTCCTTTGTCTATCAACTAAGCGATTTTGCCCCTAAAGATAGTAAAATATATAAAAGTAATATAAATTATTAGTTTTCAATATATTTGGACCCCTCCCCCAGAAAAAATTTGAAAATACGCCACCGGGTATTACAATTATATATCATTATTATGGGTGTAGACCGTTTGCTCATAGGCGTTGTTGGGGATTAATTAATTAAGGGGTTGTGTAAAGGCAATTATTTGATTTATTCGCGTTACTCAATCTGTTTATGTGAGTAGTATTTAGTCTTTAGTGTGTGTATATACGTTTGGCATAATAATGATAATGATGATGGGGTGTACAAGTGTACACTCGAACGCACATGTCAATAAATACGACTACCGTATTTAAAAAGACATTAAATCCCATTTCCAACATACCGATTGTCCTAGTGATAAGGATTTTGAAAACTGATTTGAATTCGTCGTAAAATCTACTTTAGAATGATATTCCCACTTATTATTTTTTTTGTAAATTTTTAAATATTTGAATATATTAATTTAATTTTAGGGGGACTTAGGGAGACAAAATCAAAAATTTGTGAAAATTGATCTAAAGTAGGCTTTACGAAAAATTTAAATCAGTTTTTAGAATCCTTATCGCATCACTAGGTCCATCGGTACGTTGTAAATAGAAATGGTCTTTATTATACTATGTTACGTGTGTGATGGAGAGAGACAGACAGTCACCGCTTCCAAACCCCTTAAGGAAATTACCTTTTTATTGGCCAATTGTGCATCACTATTGTTAATAATTACATTTTTATTTGTTTTTACCGTTTGTTGATTAGAAGTATTTTCCCGATATTTACAAAAAATATCCAATGCATTGTGCAAATGGCCCATAAATTATAGTATAGAGTACCATGTACCTACATATATATTATTTTCTGAATTATATCGTAATTAAATTATTATATATTTATGTTTAAGAAAAGTACTAAAAATTAATTTCTGACATAATTTAATTAATATATATATATATAAGAATTTAGGCCTTTGCGTTTAACATTTTTCGTTTTATAACGTTATCAATTTTTTTCGTTATACGGTTTTTTTTTTTTATTAAAAAAAACGTTATCAGTTTAAGGAACTACGAACATATTTTAGTCTGAGCTAAAAAATTAAAAGTAATTCCTAGTAACCTATACGGCTATAGACTATACACTTGTACTTTTTTCACAGAATATATTATATAGTCAGAAAGAACACTCCAATGTAAACAAAAATTAAATCGGCCATTTTCTAAACTTTAGGTACTAGTGTCTAAATACCAGTGTTGGATAAGTTACTTTTAAAAATAACTAAGTTACGTTACTAGTTACAAAATTAAAAGGTAAATAGATTACTTTTTCGTTACCTAAACAGTAAATACAAAAGTAATAGCGTTACATTACTTTTAAAATTCAAAAGAGTTACAATGACGTTACTTTCAACGAGTAAAAATGAAAATAATAAAATAAAATGTCAAAAATATCTTTATTTTTTTCTGATAGTCGTCAGTTGAATATTATAAAATTCAACATCATGTCTACTCCAACCTATTATATAAAATCACACAATCGTTAAAATATTTACTTTTTGCAGATTTGATGGGTCATTGGCAATTTTAGACCAATTTATTAAAATTAATTGTATTTTTTATTTATAAATATGTCACGTTATTTTACAAAGTTACTTACAGATAACTAATGTAGTTATTCTTACATTACTACAAAAATTAAATAACCAAGTTTCTATACGTTACTCTAAAAAGTAACTACGTTACAAGTAATGAGTAACGTCCGTTACGTCACTATACCTAACATTGATAAATACTGTATAATATATAATATAATGTATATAATATAGTCATATTGACGCTAACTGTCAAAATGGCCGATATGGTTTTTGGCCTGTCCTATGTTATCCATTATAATTATTATTATCAGCATTCGCGGTCTACTATCTATGTTCTATAGTATGGTGTAAATAGAGTAGTAAAGAAAAAAGTAGGTATAAAGTATAAAGTAAGTATACAAATATACAATACAATACTATTACTATTACCTAGCTAGTATACAGTGGTAACATTTTTAATGCTGCCATCTCCCTGAAAAGCAAAAGATTTTTCAACACCCCTCCTCATATGAAAATCCCATAATTGTGGATATGGGAAGGAGGAGGATATTAAAAATTGAAACGACCAATGAAAAAATAGTATGAATGAAGCACAGCACATATCTTTCAGTGGTTGTGCTTGGTGATTCAGAGCCAATTTCTTGACGCTTGGTTCAATGTTAGTGAGGTGAAGGTGAAAGACTCCTCTTTTTACGATGTCGAGTCGATTTTTTTTTTTTGTTTTTGTAACAAGATCCGTCACAGTACTGAATCTTCTCGCTCAACAATAGGCATGAGGATCGAAAGACAATTATAAATTAGCTTAAAGATAAAATTCTGTTTCACCATTTTTGTAGTTGGATTTAAACGTTTCATTAGTTGAAAGTTCGATAAATTCTTCCTGGATCTGAACCTCTGCTGTTTCAATATTCACAAAAGAATTCATGGCCTATTGAGGAACTTCCAAGGATAAAATATCCTCAAAACGTTCAGAAAAGTCCTTATGCAAAGATTCAAAGTGTTGACAGTAAATTTGTGTGTCATCAGAGAGGATTTCGCTGTTCTTATGCAGATCCGACAGAATGAAAAACTGGCTGAACTCGTTGCGACAAAAATTGCGTTTCTATAAAGTGAGAATTTTTAGGACGGCAGAAATAACAAATTTTGTTTTTATTAAATTCAACTCCATTGAGTAAATTGATTCCATTGCATTTTGTGAATAAATCTGTCATGCCACACCGATCTTAAATTTCAACAATTTTTCTCTCAGACCTACATATTATGTTTCTTTTCAAGGAACTCAAACACACAGTCGAAAAGACACCATAATGTAAATATATGCTCACCGTCCCCGCTGAGAAATACTGATCTATATTGTCTATACTACACTATATAATATAGTACCAATATACTATATAGTGTTGGGTAAGTTACTTTTAAAAAGTAATTAAATCTCATTACAAGTTATATTAAATAAAAGTAATCGAATTAATTTCAAGTTATTTTGAATTATTTTTATCAACTTAAGTTACCGAATTACTTCAAAAGTAACGAAGTTACTTTTTTCCATAAAATGTTACCATTGAATAATAATAATAATAATAATATCACTTTTAGGTTTTCACTTTTCATATTTGAGGAGCGTCTAAATACAGAACTGAACCGTGGACATACTTCGCATGCGCGAGTACTATCATTGTCATGAGATTTTTCCTATCTTAAAACTGTGATGCCACAGCCGCTGAATTTTTCTTGGCACATCAGCACATGTAAGTGCTCACTGCTCACACTACAACCATGACGTCACTGAATCTGAACGGTACGTAATCATTTCGCGCTCACAAATGCTTCGTGCAAATTATTTTCTTGGTCATATATAATTTATAATAATATTATGAAAACTTTGCAACTTCAAAAATATCACGTTAGGTACTACATATCATGTAAATTACTTTTAAATACTAATTGGATTACGATTTGCGTTACTTGAAATAAGAAGTAATGCAATTACTATCTACTGCGTTACTCCAAAAAAGTAATTGTGTTACAGTAGATAACTTGTAACTTGAGTTAAATTATATCTACTACCTAACACTTCATATCATCGTGCACACGGGTATGGTTGATTATTTTTTACACGTGGCTAAGCCTTTTTAACATATGTGTATAATTGAAACTAAAAAAGTATATCTACTACAAAATGTATTATTACTATTATTAACATACACTATACACTATACAGTAAAGGACTAATAATTTATAATAATTATTTCTTTATTATCTGTAGTGTGTATATACCAATGTCCATTACTGCAGTAATCATTAACCACTGGTTACAGATAATATTTTATTATCCATGATTTTCACGATCAACAGTTTTTTATATAATAGCCATTTCATTTGATCCGTTTTAAATTAATTATTATTATAACCACGAACTAAGATGTATATTATATCTTAGTTCATGATTATAACCAAAACTGATTGTTTATAAAATTCAGTAACCAACTTAAGTATGGTTAATCGCGAAAACACGCCTATTGTTTACAGAAATGTAAACAAAACCGTTGACGTGATTATTCAGATTTACGCGTTGTACTAATATTATAGTCATTATAAGTCATACCGTATACCTACTAATTGTACTATGTCGTAATGAGTTAAGATAATAGGTATCTATTATCTATATAGGTACCTATCTTGTTTGTGAGTATTTTTTTATATTGTGATTTTGATTAATGAATAAATATTCAAGATTTATTAACATTAGGTTACATATAAGTTATATACCTAAGTATAATATAAATATAGTAGGTAGGTACTTATATTGAAATATTGAATCGGAATAGTTTCTGGGGTGAACAAAACTACGAAAAAATATAGGTAGGCGAGCAACATTTAAATTAATTTAAATTAAATAGGTATTCTTATATCTAATTCAAACTTAATTTAACGTATTTAAAAAATGTATTAACGTTTCCAGTCTTGATTTTTAGTTTATTATAATTTATTATTATTTATTGATGTTTTATTTTCGTGCGTCTTATACAGACATATTTTATATTTTTACATACAATTATAGATAAAATTCCTTTTTTTTTGAAATTTATGTATTTTGTAATGCTACTCCAACTACCAGAAATGTAGTATAAGGCGAGGATGTTTTAAATAGTGACACATAATAATTACATAATGTGCAGGATATGTCTCAAAAGTCGAGAAATTTATAGAAATCTTTCCTACACGTGTCTCTACAAATGTTATGAAATAATAATATAATATTAGGTTTGAACTGCGAGTGTAATAAATCGCTTACTAGTAAAAAAATTATAAGGCCTTGTAATTTTCGTTTCATAAAAGCTAATACTATTCTACTAAAAATAATATTATATTAAGTAAATATTGTATAGGTACCAAATTTGACAAATAACATAATCGTGTATCATATACTTCAGGGATGGGCAACTGGCGACCCGCAAGCAACATCCGGCCCGCCGTCCCTTTTTATCCGGTCCGGACTGTCTTTCAACATTTTTATAATCGAAAATTTTACTACTAATATTTACTTCAATTGTAGTAAAAGTGGTTAGGTAAATTGTATCTTGGAGATATTTTCAGTAATAAAACATATATGAAACTTAGATATTAGTTCTTATCATAGACATAAAATATTAAAATATATATTAATGAATTTGTTTCATAAAATATTAAAAAATACAACTTTATATCTGGCCCGCAATCATTTTAACTTTAAATTTTAAATTTAGCCCTCAAGTTACTTCGAGTTGCCCATCCCTGATATACGTATATAATATAATATTTGGTTATAATATGTTTGTGAAATATATAATTATACATTTTTTTACACTATTGTATTTATTATTTTTATAATATAATAAATATAGTAGGTAGTAGGTACCTATGTATTTGGTTATAACCATTAGGTAGGCACGTACCCCACCCATCCCCCCAATTAATTGTAAAAAAAATAATATATATGGTATTCTTAAATATACAGTTTTCTAAAAAATGTACTTCCAATGTCTTTCATACGTCCTATATTATATAAGTAGTTGTATTTTTTGGTTTATATTTTGTGTACTTGCCTGTCATTAGGTATTTATTATTTTATTCACTGTATATAATTTTAGACGTCACACACCCGTTTTCCAAAGGATTTTGTACAGGCAATTTTTATGAAATTGTAAGAAAAATTAAAATCCAACAATTTAAAAATATTTTTAAAGTAGTTTAAAAATATTCCCGTATTAGTAACACTTATAATAACGTGTTGTGTAATCAAGGCCATCCCAAGGAGGAAGGGGGTGTATGTCACCCCTAACCCAACTTTGGAAAGCAGTCGGAAAAATTAAGTTCACTTGGCAAAATTAAGTTCTGCCGGCAAACAGTAAAAAAAGTCAATGGTCTTTTTTTTTTCGCTTATCCACGTTTTGAATGAAGTATTTTGGAATTTTGTCGGGAAATTATTGCAGCAAGGAAGTATTTTTCGGAATTTTAAGTCGGCAAACTATAAATTATTAGGATTTTAGTCAGTTTAATGGGAAAAAAGATGATTACCTTTTTTTATGTTTTAAAAAGAGGTATTATATTATTTTTTCAAATTTTCACCCCACCTCGCCTACAAAAAAAAAAATTTCTTCGGGATGGCCCTGTGTGCATGTAATCGCGATATTTGTTAAAAATACCATATTATACTTACTTATCTTCATACTTAAAATTGTATGGATTTCAGAATGATCGTAGATCATTAATATATTGGTACCAATTATATTATATATAATATAATATATATAATATATAATATATAAATATAAAAATATATAATATATATAATTGCCTATACAGAACACCTTAAAAAGCTGATACGTATAGCATTTATATAAAATGTTTATTTAATTGTTCAAACACCAATAGAATCTCCTATATCAAAGAGTTTTTAATTCTTCACGATTATCTGCATATATTTAGTATTAAGTAGACACATTATATAAATTTATATATAAAAATATAGTTATATATGCCTATTATAGGTATTTAAAATGTATAAGTAATTTAAATCAAAAAATAAATAAATAGATCATTCAATTACAAGTTTATTTCAGCGTAAGAATTCTGCAAAAAAGTCAGGACCAAGTTCTGATAGTTCTAGTATTACCTACTATATGGTTGTAAAGTCGCTGGAATGCGCTTATAACAGGACACGTACTAAATTATCAGCTACTGAAACGAAATTTAACCGAAATTTTAATGCGAACTAGTCTGCTGGAATAAAAGTTACATTAAAAAATTAAAAAATCAATTAATACGAACTCACAAGTATCGATTTTTAAAAATCTCTTTAACTCACACATTTCACAGTCTCGAAGATGTGAATATGAGGGAGGTATCTACCCATATTTTAATATTTTACTATACCTATTACTCAATGAGAAAATAAATTGAAAACAATTGATGTTCGAAATAATAAATAGTTCTACTTTCAAGTCTAAAACTATATGCGAGTGAAATAATAAATAATGATTATAATCTAATAAGTACTATATAATAATAAAACATATTAATTGGGTACCTATATATATTTATAATTATTTATATTATATAAATTATAAATTATTATAAATAATAAATAAACTAGTATTTTTAGCGGTATAAAATACGGCATTTATTTATATAAAATACATAACATATAAAAATTGTAATATTGAAATACCTATTTTATGGATTTAACAATATAATATGGTACGCGAATATGATAATAATCAACTTCAACTCTGGTATACTAATGGTGTAGGTTCTTGACATTGGACTTGAATTTTTTGACTAGTAAATATAATAGTTTGTAACTAGCACTGTTATTTTCTGAGAGACAGACCTCCCCCCCCCCCATAGAGCACGTATCAGACCTGAGCGATTCCCATAATATATATAAGTATATACCTACTTGACGAGTAATTTCAAATTATTGTCTACCTTCACATGATTTACTAGGTCTCTTTAAAATTTAAGCATATATCTGCATAATATGTGCATATATAAATATCTATTAACTATTAACAAATCAATTCTATTATTTTCACAATGCATAATGCAATATTATAGAACTTTAGAAATACTCTCCCGAAAGTATACCAAATTAGAGCCTTTTGAATAATATTGTACCAGCTATATCGGATATTATATATTGTATTTTGTTTGTTTATATAAATTTGAGTTTTGTATTTAAACGTGTTTCGTTTTAGAAGCAAATTTGAATTTTTAACATGTTATAATTGAATCTCCGCGAGTCGTTATAGTATAGATACTTTTAAATCCTCTGACAGAAAATAGAAATACATATTATAATATATATATATAGGTGCCATTTGACAACTCAACATAACTCAATATCGGATACGAAAAGCGATGACAGTGTGTTTTTTTTTTTTTTTTTTTTTATCTATTTATGTTACAAGTATAATAATACATCATTATGTAAAGTTCATTATTGAAAAAATGTAGTCAAAATTTTACGGTGGTTTATCTAATATTATAGCTGTATAATACTTTACTAAAATAATAAAATAAATAACCCGAAATTCGGCTTATCTGAAAACACTATCTATATTATACAAGCGCTATTGTTTTATACGTGCAAATAACAAAAACTAGAATTCCTTAATAATATATCTCAATGAAAAAAATAAATAAATGTACGATCGTTAGGTAGGTACATATATGATTTGTTTTAACTTACGAGTTATATACCCTAAACCATTGTGTATGTGCGTGTTAACATTTCTTTTCCCCGTTTTAACTTATTACCTGTATGCCGCCCGTCCTGCCAATATAATATCGTATCATATTTTGGTATTATCAAACTATATATTATTATATACAGTTATTATTATCTGTTTACTATTTAGGTACTTATAATATGGTAATATTGAGTTTGCAATAATTGTTTTGAGTTTAAAAAAAAATTTCAGGACATTAAATTGTTAAATACTATACATAGATAATCTGTTAGTAATTTATATATTATTTTTATCTGACACACATTAATAACGTGCACGATGACCTATCGTCATATTAATATTATTTTATTTATTTATTTTTTTTTGACATATTACACTTTGATCTTTCTAATCACATTATA
Organism: Pemphigus obesinymphae; assembly: GCA_025469235.1. Taxonomy (NCBI): domain Eukaryota; kingdom Metazoa; phylum Arthropoda; class Insecta; order Hemiptera; family Aphididae; genus Pemphigus; species Pemphigus obesinymphae. The sequence continues at coordinate 7,653 of JAIPRL010003269.1, read as the reverse complement.
TATAAAATCCATCCCAGTGCAATTTTATGTATTTTATAATATGACGACTTCGTGTTTTAAAAACACATTTAAATCTAATAATCGAATATGTTAGTCAGTAGCGTACTTACGATTTCCGTCTGGGGTATGATATCAGAAAAATCGGCGCATCCGAATTGCATGCCAATAATAAAAAACGTCCGAATTGCACGCAGCGTTTAAAATGAGTCTGTACCTATGCGTGCAGTACCTATTTAAAATAAATTTAACTAACTAAAAACTTAACTATATAATATTTTCATTTCCACTGTAACAGACTTAGGACTGTCGGTAAAAAATATAACCACTCTATCTCTAAAATAGCGTGAAGGTTCTCAGATTTTCATCGGATCTTTCCATACATTATTTATCTTCAGTCCTGGATTGGTCTTAAAATAAATTGGACCTTATTTTTAAGCTATTAATATAGCATATTATGACATTTAATGAAATTATATCCTATTTGTGGTCATTTCGATTCTACCAAAAGTCTATTACGGAAATTAAATGTTTTGTATAAAATACCCGTTTTCGAGTATTGACAGAGACACAAAGTACATTATATACTTAATATTATTATTATTATAGACACCTTACTGGCTCACTCTGTTCTTCTCCTAGACTTTTGTGACTATATATACATATTTAAAGAACATGTAACAATATATATATATATATATATATATATATATATATATAAGCTAACAATAGAACAACCAGTTAACATATGAAAATAAAATATGTATATTTTCATTAGCCTGTTCAGTGTACACTGAATGGCTAACTTTTTATTTTCACAAACTGATGACCCATTTTTTTTCTCTGTATAGTGGCCAATTTTACTTACTTGAAGACAATTTTGAGGGGTGGGGGGAGGCTATATAGTAGGTAGATATATCCTTTTAAACATAATTTATCTGAAAAACACTACTAAAGAACAACAACAACAAAAAAAAATATTATATACATATATTATATATTACAGTGAAATCAAAAACCTATCATTATAAGTATAAAATTAAGCAATTGATTATTTACCTACCTACTTCTTTTTATAAATAATATATTTAAATTAAACATTTTGTACGTTAAACAAGATTTATTTAGAAAAAATAAAAACATAATAATCAATATACAATATAACATAAATACCTACCTCCAGGTATTTTTTTCAATGAAGAAGAACTTGTGTTTTATATTTGAAACAGCATGTGTTAATATATAGGAATCAACAGAATTATAATCTACTACATTTGGGTAAGTATGTTATTATAGTATATTCTTATGCAATACGATAATTTAATAGTATTATTCGATATACAATATTTATACTGAATCGTGTTATAACTATAGACTATAGTAGGTATAAAAATATTGAAATGTAAATTTAATTAAAACGTATATACAAAAGGGGAGAACTCGTAGAAATCCAATAAAATATTGACAATTGCCCCTCGTCTCGTCCCCCTCAAATCACGTCTATTACCACAAAATTAATTATGCTTTTTTTATAGGTTCCGACTCGGAATAGTGCGGGTGCTCAAGGTAATATATTTATTATATTGTGTCCTCCCACGAAGATATTTTATTAAATTTAAATTGATGGTATATAATATGTAGGTAATGAAATCTGCATATCCCCATTAATTTAAATTAGTAAATATTTGTGGGATACTACTGATATGTATTATGTATATTGTAAATACTACCTATATATAATATAATATTATATATATGTATTTAGGCATGTATTATAACACTCGTAAAAATTATTATACCAATTGCAAGTAAAAAATCTAACAGTGTAATAGAACAATGTATAAAATTGCCAAAATTATAAATACTTTTTTTTGTTTATTAGTTTTAATTCGATAGAGTGTATAATTATATAGGTAATACGAATTGAAATTTCAGTGCAAGGTCGACCACAACGTATTCCAATAGTTTAGGTAATTTACATTTTTTAAATCGTCATGGCGTCAACGGGTTTTTTTCATGTCTTAAGTTTATACATTTTAATAGTGACCAAGTGTAAAATTTAAAAATAAAACCATATGTTCAGGTTCAGCCTTCAGCGTTAAAAATCTTAGAATATAATTTTCAAATTTAATAACCCCCCCCCCCTCTCCGTTAGTTAAATACAATTACGAACTGACAAGGATGTCTAAGGTTTAATATAGCTGGTTACGATTACTTCTATTACTAATAGATACCTATATATGCAATATATGCATATAATATAGATAGGTACCTATATAATACTCTATATCAGGGATGGGCAACCCAAACTAACTAGAGGGCCCATTTTTGAAACTTAAATGATTGCGGACCAGATATAAAGTTGTTTTTTTCATTATCATGCGAAACAAATTCATTAATATATTTAATGCCTATGATAAGACCTAATATCTAAATTTAATATATGTTTTATTATTGATAATTTCTCCAACAAATAATTTACCTAGCTTCTTTTACTATATTTGAAGTAAATATTGTAGAAGTACCTACCCCGTTTTTCGACGATGGAAATGTCAAAAGACAGTCCGGGCCGGACAAAAAGGGACGGTGGGCCGAATGTGGCCCGCGGGCCACCAGTTGCCCATCCCTGCTCTATATAGTCGTTTATAGATGATATTTTTATTTCTAATTAAAAAATAAATCTTAAAAGATTATTAACATATTATGGTTTTAGATTCTGAGCGGAGCGAGAGAGCTATTGATTTTATCTTAAATCTGATTTACGAAATGGCTATATTGAATATTATATTTTCAATATTAGTTATAGGTAGGTACTTGTAACACGAGTGTAAGGTCGGGCGCAAATCGAGACCTGTGTGAGCGAATATTACAACGCAGTTTCTTGTCGTCATTCGATGAAAACATTCAACATATTATGATGGCCAACTAATTAATAGATTTGAGTTCAGAATACGATTCCGACGAAGAATTGGATGAACTTGTTTTGTGTTCGTTAATTAAAAACGACAAAAGTCGCAAAATATTGAATTTACGGTGAATTCACTGTGACAATAACGGAATTTATCAATTATTATACTATATACTTACTTGATTTTATACTCAATTTGCGCTCGTATGTTCAAACCGGTAGATCATGAAAACTTGTGCTGCGCTGCGCTACATAGCTTGAGTCTCAATTTGCACCCGGCCTAATAAATCAAATATACATGAAATAAATAAATAAAAACTTTAAAATATTGATCATACAGAAAAATAGAACAAAAGTTTTGCATATTATGCAAAAAGTGCATATTTTGTATTATGTAATAATACTGTATAACGCAACAATTATTTTTTATGGGTAGGTAAGTATATTGTTAACATCTACTTATTAATCAGTATTTGAATATATTTTTTAAATATCTTGTATCATTACAACATACGTGAATATAGTGTCATATGTCTTATCTCCAGATACACAAAATATCATGTAAGAAAAGAATTTTTTTTAGTCACTTGCCCAACCCTGCATTATATAGGTACAATATCAACAAGCAAAACAGTGCAACACGATTGTACATTTTTTATGTTTTCAATAGGTATAGGTAGGTACCTCCTATACTAGACACCAGTATTTATACCTACTGTAAGTATGTTAATTTATTAATTAAAATAAAATTATATCATTATTAGGTACCTATATATATATATATTATAAATGCAATTTAAATATATATATATATATATATATATAGGTAGCAGGTACTAAACTTGTGATGAATTTGTCAGAGATGATTGATGAATTTGATCACGCGATGAACCATTCACCATGCATTTTATTGACCTAGATCCATTTATAATATTAATAGATAATATAGTATATAGGTGTGTCCACGGATGTTACTGGGTAGGTAATGAGCGTAATTATGCTTTATAACAATATATATCACATCAATATGCGTTTTTTTTTTTTTTTTTTATATATATAATATCTTGATATCGGCCTATTTTATCATTAGGTATGTAGGTATATAATTATAGTTTTAGTAGTTTAATTTGGAAAAATAATCAGAGAAAATGCTAGTTTTAATTTAATAATCAGCTTTCCAGATATATGGTACCTATGCATGTGTTTTAAAGCCATTAAAACACGTTTTCACTTTCTATGTACCTACCTACCTACCTACAACTTCTGTACCACAGTAATTGTATAGGTATAGATATTCAAAATTTAAACAGTATATGATTAATGAGAATATTTACTACGGACGATCATAGAATTTTTTCAAATTTAAAAATTTCACGTTTTTCAATCAAACATTTTAAATGTTTAAAATTTAAAATATTCTTATCGACAGTGATGAATTTGAGGGGAGGCAACGTGGCGATCGCCCCCTCCTTGTGGGTTTTTTTTTTATCGTTATTTGAAAAGTGTGCCTAGAATTTAATTTGAATATGGATTAGCCCTTTATTTCTCAATTATCCATATATTCGCCCCTCCTTAAATGAGCTTCAGATCCACCCCTGCTTATCGAATAAAAACTATGCCCAGTCTTAGTTCAAGTTCTCATATTTTATTCATTATAATATTATATTATTTCTCTTTTATGATAATATTTGATCAACCCGTGATCAGAAAACCACAAGTAGTTTTTCAACAAATATCGTGACTACACAAATATAACAGATATATGTGAGACTATATTTTTAGATTAATTTTAAAATGTATTTTAACATTCTTTAATTGTTAGAATTTCATTTTTCAAAAAACTACTTAAAAATTGTCTATACAGAAGAATCCCCTAAAAAAAAAATGTTGACTTTGAAAAAGCTATATCCATAATACAAAAATAAGGTAATATATATTGCTAATGGTAGCGGTAGATACTTATAATTAAAATTATAATATTATTCATATCTATCATTTTATATAGGTAGGTACCTATGCAATTATGCAGAGTGATCACATAATTGATGCAAACCATAATAATTTGATAGTTGATTCAATAAGTATTGAATTGTTCTGTAATAATGATCACAAATATTAATGAACAATTTAATGAAGAAACGGGCATTTTTTTCGACACTTTAGTCGAATTGAAAGGGGATTGTTTTTCTAATGTTTTTATAGGTGGGTTATTTCTTATCGGTAATTTACATATTATTGTTGAATTCTGCAGATTTATGGCTTAGTTTTACTTATAAACTAAGGCACTTTGAATTAATCATACCTTTATATTTATTTAAAATTTAATATAAATAAAACCTGGGCAATATGTATGAATAAAGACCATTTAAATATTATTTGCTCATTGAAAGATTTTGGACAGCGAATTTTATTATTTTTGAATATAATTTAATCAATTTGCAAAAACTAATAATCGATGTAAGTAGGTAACTATATTATATCATGTGATTCTATGAAAATTGTTTTAAAAATATTATTTATCATTGTTGCAGGATGAAAACATTAATGGTACAGATAGAAATATAACATCAGTCAACCAAAACGCATCAAGTCCTATAATAGTTCATCGATATTATCGAACATGTAAGACCATATAGGTACTTATAATAACAAATAAATTTAAATATAGTTTAAAAATGAAATGGGGTTAGTATATTACCTACTGAAAATAGAATATAGGTATTATTATATTATTTTATAAGCGTGGAAAATATCATAAAGATAAATAACTGATTACCTATTTAATGAATGTCGACATTATTATATTTCATACACTGTATAGTGTATATATAGTGGTATTCTCGGTGTCGCAAAAATTTTCGGAATGACCCAAGCCATGATATACATAAGTACATACACATAACCTACAGGTTGTATATATATATATATATATATCTTGTTATCCATACATATACATTATACATTTATATATATACATATATAGGTAGGTAGGTAGATATTATATACACTACACATGTACATATAAAGAGATTTTTCCTACCATAAGGTAGAGTCGCCATCCTATGACCACCTTAAGAATTTTTTCATAGGCAGGTACAAATTTTACATTTATTCAGTTTACAGTCATTGAAAATTAAACAATATAATACCTATAGGTTATTCATAATATGCTTGGTTCACATTTCAAGTTTTAATAAGTTACATTGAATAGGTTATGAGTCAATTATTTAGGATTATTTTTGCATTTTCCTCTTTTATGCCCATTTCAACACTATCCATAAACAATTATTTTATTATAATATACCTAATACCTAACTTATTTAAAGAATATTATTAACTGTAGATTAATATTGAAGAAATATTAACCAATTCTGGCAAAAGAAATATAATTTTGACATATAAAAAGTAACAAAATAACTGATGGATTCAGAAAAATTCTATGAGATATTATTATCGAATATTTAATACAATAACACAATATTCATGCAAGTTCAAAGCTATCAGAAAATATTGCTAATGAAATAGTTCAATTTTTCAAGTCTGAAATTAAAGTTTGTGAATCATAATTAAGCATAAAAGAAAATCACTCTTTGTACATAATATTCATATATATATTTTTTTTTATACAGGAAACATATTTTATGAATATACCTAACAAAATCCTAAAGGATTATTATATCAAAAATACCATAATACGCAATATCAAAATTACGCAAACATGAAATTTGGCCCAAGAAATCAAATTTGAAAACTAATGTAACTCCTTGTACTTCAGTTAATTGGGAACAAACTTCATTGACTCTTAAAATTGAAAGTTTATACATGATTTCTAATTATTTAAATATTTAAATTTCGAATTATATAGGTAATACATATAGTAGGTATGTATTATAATTAAATATTTATCATATTTAATATAGATCAATTATTAATAAATACCAAAAGATGACTTCAATTTCATGTTGAACCTATGTCAGAGATTTTGATTAAATGGAAATAAACGGTTCTACTCGTACTTAGTAGAAAATTCCTTGTCACTAACATATAAATATGTTAGAAAAATGGCCTCTGTATAAACAGTCATTTGGACATAACTTATAGTATTATAAATGTTTAAATTTGTATTAAATTATTAACTTTATATTCTCTTTGTATTAAATATATTATTTTAATATTCTTTAATTTAGATTGATATTGATTTTGAGCATATATTCCTTGAGCCTGGAAGTTTATTTTTTGAAAAATGGATACATTTTTCACCTAAACTCATAGAATTAATGAAAAGTAATATTAAAGACAAAAATAGTAAGGAAATATTGAAACAGTTGCTTGAAAATCCTGACATTAATTTAGGTAGGTAGGTATTTATTGACACAAAAGTAGACTGTATAATATTGTATGTTTCGAACACACTCGACCACAACTCAATCGATTGATGTTTATATCATATATTATAATATGTCATCAATAATGGGGATAATAATTCATAATAATTGTTTTTAACGCTCTGCTGCAGTATAACCGTTACCCATCAGTTAGGTATTAGGCAGGCGGCGGTGGCCGCGAGGGCTGGTTATTTTTTTATTATTTTTTTTTTTTTTTACTTATTTAATATATAAAAGCCGTTAAGGCTCAAGTACAGAATGTGAAGCAGATACATGAAATACAATAAATACAATTGCGAATCTTAGTTTAAAACAATACAAAAATACTTAGAATAAAACATAAACTTAAAATTAATTAATATA
>JAIPRL010003268.1:0-48690 GCA_025469235.1 Pemphigus obesinymphae | reverse complement strand
ATTTATAAAGTCTATTGAAGAAAAATCTATAATGAACCAGTGGCTTATTTATCTCTATGATATTTTGGAGACGAAAGAAAATGCAAGCTAATGAACATCACCTTTATTCTTTATCAATGATTATTTTTAATAATATCATATTATTATTTATGTACCGAATTTAAAGGCATCGCTAAAACTTATTTATATATCACCATAACTACATTAAGCTATACGTTTGAAGTATGACATCCCCCTCTTTTCGTTAACCAAATTTCATCAAAAACAACCTATAAAACTATTAAAACAGAAATAAATTTTAATAAAATCTTGTAATGTTATTTAACAAATAAAACACAACACACTTAGACTTATATTTAAACATTCTTTCGTTATCATTAAAGATAATCTAGAATACCTTAGAAGAAGACACCTTTTAAAAATTTGTTTTCATTTTTGACATTAAAATGATCCTATTTATCATTATAAAATTATAAAATACTTATATTTTATTTAAAGTATTATCAAAATAATAAAAATACTTATTTTATCGAAATATTATTAAATATATAGTTTTGTATGAAGAAAATATACTCTCTCAACCATTTAATCCTAAATAATATATATATATATATTTATGTTTACTTTTTATCATGTATACACAACATACAAACACATATAGACATATAATCACATACATAATCGATCATATCACAATAACATAAATTAAAATCCTATTAAGAATATTCTAAAATTAATTTACACGTTCCGAGCAGGATTTCACTCTGTCAAGAAAAATAGTATGGAAATTATACAATATTTTCTCAAATCGAATATTTGTAAATGTATATCTATAGATGATTCATTTCTCTCACGCATTTTTACTTCAACATAGGAGTTTGCTCCCAAAATATATTTAAATTTGACTACCATATATTGGTATTTACTGTTTAACAGTTCTTACATTTATCGTTGCTCCTGCAGTTTTTAAAAATTATTATTATTATTATTTAGTTTTACGTCAAGTTCGATAGCTCCAAGAAAGCGATTCAAACATAAATTATTTTCATATTATTTCTCATATAGTATATATATATTATAAAATTCTATAAATTAATATTATATAAATATATAAATCGATATTAGACTGAGTAAGATTAAAATGTATGATATGTTAGGTTAAGTTAGGTTAAATTGTATAATAGGTTAGGTTAAGTTAGGTTAAATTGTATGTTAGGTTAGGTTAAGTTAGGTTAAATTGTATGTTAGGTTAACTTAAGTTAGGTTAAAAAAAAAAAAAATAATAGCCTAGCTATATAACCTCTTATTTAAACTTAATTTAAACTTAAATTTAATGCTTATATGTACAATAACATACACGTTATATAAAGTACCTACCCGTAAATAATATATACGTATTTATATTATGAAAAATATTTAGAATTTAAAAAAATTGGCGATAGGTTCCCCGGCCCCCTCGGGGATTTGATTTTTAAATATAATAAAGTATAAAATAAAAATAAAATATTTCAAGTAAGTACTTAGAAAAAATAGAATACTAACGTAATATAATAGATACCTATCTAGTTGGAAATAAAAATATATATTTTAATATTCAAAAAAAAATATATTATTATAAATTATTTCATTAAGAGAGAAAATAAATATGACTAATGAAAAATATTAAACATATATCTACAATATGTTTGCATGTACCTACCTCCAAATAACATATACCTATACGTATTTATATTATGAAAAATATTTAGAATTTAAAAAAATTGGCGATAGTTTCCCCGGCCCCCTCGGGGATTTGATTTTCAAATATAATAAAGCGTAAAGTAAAAATAAAATATTTAAAATAGGTACCTGAAAAAATATATATAATTATTATATGTTCGGAAAATATAATGCCTGCGTAATAGGTATATTAAATTAATGGGATTTATTTAAAATAAATATTATAATGAAAATAAAAATAAATTCTGAATAATTTCAGAAAAATAGGTATCTATCTAGTTGAGAAAAAAAATTAATTTTTTTTAATATTCATAAAATATTATAATAAATTATTGCATTAAGAGAAAAGAAATATTCCTGATGAAAAATATAATACCATAAAATAAAAATAAAATATCTCAAGTATATACTTAGAAAAAAATTTAACTAGTACCTACACACAAATAATATGTACATGAAATTATTAAACGTTTTGAACACGAAAAATATCATACGCATATAAAATAAAATTCATCAAGTACCTACCTACCTAATATTTTATCAATGTTCGAATAATGATTTTTCTTACCTTGATTTTCGAAATCGTCCATGATTTCTAACAATTCATCGTCACATATAGCTCCATCCCATGGATCAGATGCTGGCATAGGTGCGATTGCGGGCGGTACAGACACGATTGCAGGTGGTGCTGTGGGTGGTTGTACATTGACAATAGGAGGAGCGTAACGTATTACGGACTCCCGGTGCTCGTTTTTCTTATGATGATTAAGTTTAAACTTGCGGGTATAGGATTTTAAGCAAATATCGCACGTGAATTTTACACCGTCATGAACCGATTTGACATGTACCATCAAGTTATCTTTACGTGTAAAAGTAGCGGGACAAACTTCACAAGCAAATATTTTCGATATGAATTTAAAACAAAAACACAAGTAAAATATAACGCGAGTTGTAAACGCACAGTACACAGATGGAAACACACGGAAAATAAAACTGATTAAAGAAAACAAAGACGACGGTAAATGAACGCAAGGGCAGAAAGACAGTGAGGTTGAAGGTACTAGACGCTTCTGACGAGCGGACGCTCAGTCCAAACGGTCGTCGGCGAAAATATTTTGTCTCTTCCCCCAAATTTTAGTTAAATAAATGCCTACTGTTAATTATTGAGTTTCACTAATTCCCAGAAATTCGGACTGCGAATTACGAACGATGTATATGTAATGGTAATGACATTATTTAAACATACGTCTAATGACTTTTTCAATAAACATTAAGCGCTATAGTAGTTATTATACACGATATTATACAAATCGGTAATGATGGTTAAATAGTATAGGTACTAGTTAATTTATATTTAAATGATCCACATTATTATAGATTATTGTTTAGCTCGATATTAATATAATTATAATATATTTAACTAATGTAAGATATATGGGGAATTAATATAAAAACCTTAATGTATACTTTCTATTTTTCTGCGACTGTACAAGTCTATTAAGTTAATTATCATTACGATTTAAAATAATATAAGTATAAATGTATATATATGATATGTATATATTGGAGAAGGTAGGTGGGGTGATATACGCTAGAACGGTCCGGGTATGACATAGTGGTGGGGAATGATATATTTGTAAAAATGGGCTCGAAAAGTTTTTTTCCTGCAAAGATCCAATACAAAATGGATCCACAATATTTTTTCCTGCAATGATACGTTATCAATACATGATAAGATAAGAGATTATTAGGAGAACTCGTTATCAACTGATAAGATTAAGTAAACAACAAGTGATAAGATAATAGATTTCCGGGAGAACTTGTTATCAACTGATAAGATTAAGTAAACAACATGTGATAAGATAAGATATTATTAGGAGAACTTGTTATCAACTGATAAGATTAAGTAAACAACAAGTGATAAGATAATAGATTACCGGGAGAACTTGTTATCAACTGATAAGATTAAGTAAACAACATGTGATACTTATGTAAACAACAAGTGATAAGATAAGAGATTATGTAAATAATAAGTGATAAGAGATAATATGATAAGAGATAAGCAGGTATCAGGTATCATGTAAACAACATGTGATAAGAGGTGCAAGAGTGGAGGTGGAGCAGGTGCAGTAGGTAGAGCGGGTGGAGGTGCAGTGAGTGACGTCAGAGTGCAGGGTGCAGGTGCAGTGAGTGACGTCAGAGTGCAGGGTGCAGGTGCAGGATTTAGAACATACCAATCTAGACTACTAATATATAATACTTATAATAAACAAGAGATCACATATATATACATACATCAGAAATTTATATTCTATTATAAGTTTATATAATGTTCTTGCTCCTAAAAAATCGTATATAATATAGATACATTATATATTCATAGTTATACTACATATACATTTTTCTCTGTTCCTGTAAAATCTATACAATATATATTATATACTATTTCATACGATATTATTGGTATATCGTATGAAATAGAATATGTATGTATGTTTGAGGAGCATAATTTCTTTACAAAAAATTGTACATTTTTGTGAAATTCAACACTTTATGATAGAGAGATATATTCTCATCAATTTAAATAAAATCCAACTATTTTATGCTTAGAGTTAAAAATCGAATGTGTACAGAATGTTTATTATTATTTTATGAAATATTTAAATTTATTGGTAAACGTTAGTATGTCAAACATAGAAAATTTGTTAAAGCCCTATACGTGTCTACTCGAATCTAGCGAAAATATTTATAATAGTAGTTAAGTTGTGATTCATTTTCATGATATTTTATTATAATGTTATATTAGATATATTAATTACCAGCGCGTTTATTGAATTTAACACATAACATATTTGTATAGCATACCTACTATGTATTAATAGAAATGAGCAGATTATATTTCCACATGTCTGATCAACATATAAGTATAGTGTATATCATCCTATTTATTTTCAATTCAACATATTAGGTTTTTACTCGTGTCTAATAATTCTGTGTAAATGTATTATCAATCTATCACTGTAATCACATTAATATAGCAATAAAAAAATAAAAAAATAAAATAAATAAATAAAAATGTATATTTAAAAAAAAGCGGGGGAGGGGTTAGAGGGGTGTTGTAATTAAGTGGAGTGTAGATTATATTTGGTCAGAAGGTAAGGTAAGGTAAGGTGAACGATATGTGTTAGGTTATGTAGTGGATGCGATGTATCTATATGTACAATGGGGGTGCAACTACGCTTGCTCCCCATTACACAGGAAGACCTATGGTCCAGAATCCCCCAAATCATTGTCTTCCGTTGGCCAAAGTATTTAACAATTGTATTAGATGTCCATAAATGATAGGAGTTATTTGTACACCTAAAAATTCATATTATTGATGTCTCAATATTATAATAAAAATTATTTTGTATAGGTAGGTACCATGAATTTCATGTGAATAACATGCGAATAAAATTTTGTTGGTATAATTATTAACTCATTATTATATTCATGATTATGAATATCATTGTAATCATGGTTGAGATGTTCAAGTATTTATGGTCTGTTGTACAGAAAGATGGAGGCTTCGAAGAGGATATGAAACACATGATTAAATGTAGATAGATGAAGTGGTGAGGCCTGCAATGATGTATGTAACAGAATGTTGAATAGTAGATAGGAAGATAGAACAGTGAATGAGTGAAGCAGGGATGATAATGTTAAGGTGGATAAGTGGAGTGACTAGAGAGGACAAAATAAAGAATGAGTATATACAAGGTAGTATAGGAGTAGCTTTGATAGTTGACAAAATGAAGGAGAATAGATTAATATGACTCGGGCATGTATTAAGGAAGGAAGAGACTGAGGCAGTAAGATTAGTAAAGGAAATGTATGCTTTTGGAAACATCGAATAGAAATACCAAAAATGAGGTGGGGGGGAGGTGATGGCGAGTGTTATGAGGAAGGTGAGGAAAATAAGTAGAATTATTGTAGGACTAAGGGTGGCCAACCCCAAATAGTTGGGAGATAAGGTGAAAAAGAAGAATAATATTATATTCATATGCAATTGGTAAAATGAAGTGCTGCATTATTGTAATGAATTATGTATCGTTTAGTATATTTTTTAAGTAAAAAATATAAATATAATCAATTATATATTTTAATAATACATGCATAGATAGATAGATAATCACTATTACTTTTGACCATGAAATATTAACATGTTTATTAATACCTATTGCTTGCTGCTTCATTGTGCAGTTTTTAAATTATTTAATAACCTGGGCATTGAAATAATCATTATTTGGTTATTATTACATTAAAGCAGTGTTTCTCAACCTGAAGGTCGAGATCCCCAGGGGGAGGGGGGGTAGCATAGGTCAAAAATAATAAAATGCTGATTTACAAAATTAACATTTTTATTTACAATTTTTTATTGAACAAAAAAAAAATATACTTAAAATAATAATAATAATAAAATAAGGATATACATAAAAAAATGAATAAACATAAATTGATATTCGAAATGGTTAATGATATGATATTTTTATTGTTCATATTTCTACTTAATATAGTTAGGGGGGTCGCAAAGTGATTAACCATATTATTTTAAACCTATTTTGGGTTTCGCTACACTAAAAAAGTTGAGATGATGCATTTGAGTATGTTAGTGAAACATTTTAATTTAAATGAATTATTCAAATTCTGAAACATTATTCAGGATAAATTTAAATATACTCATATATTGGATGTATCATATTTTTTTATGATTGGATGTATCATATTTTTTTATGATTTTATTTTTTATGCTATACCTTATTAAAAATTATTTGTTCATGTCATAATTGGCACTAATTATGGGGGTGTGGGGGATATTTTAAATACACATGTTTTTGTCACATTGAAAATTTTGTTTTTTTATAAAAATTTAATTACAATATGTATTATTAAATTTAAATAGACAGTATTTAGTACTGTTTACTTAATATAATATCAAAATTTGTATCAATTTTTGGATACATTTTTGCTTTTTGGGATCAATAAAATTATAATGATTTTCTGATGAATTTTTTTTTGTACATAATATTATATTTGAAACAATCCTAATAATTTTTATGAGCATGAGTTACATTACAAATAGTTTTCATTACACTACAATAATAATAATTATTAACATTCAATGTTAAAGTTAAAATTAAAAAATAGGGTTTCATATCTTCTTCAAAACCACAATTTTTCTGTAAAAGAGATCCTTTAGGAATTATATAGGATATTATTTATTGGAATATTGAAACCCTCAATCTCACACACTACATCCCCACTCATATTTTATCCTGTGTTTTAACCTGCATGCCAAATTTTGCAGGTAAAATAATCACGTGCAGATTTTCAAACAAACAATCATATTATAAAAATGACTGATACAGACTCCAGCCATGATGGTCTCGAGGTAAATAAAAACCAATGCAAAATATGTATGCCTTACTTAATGTTTTATGTGAAATTTGTGAATTTCAGGTTCATGAATTAATGATACTGGATTCGCCCAGGACTGAGGCATACAAAAATGCAATTTTGTCAAATCGATCATTGTTTAAGGGTAAAACTGTGTTGGACGTGGGAGCTGCCACTGGGATACTATCTATATTCTGTGCCCAGGCTGGTGCTGCCAAAGTTTATGCAATAGAAGCTAGCCGTACAGCTGACGTAGCTAGAGAAATCATCGAGGAGAACCATTTTTCTGATATCATAGAAGTATGTAATCAATAATAAACTGAAGTGAAATTGCATTTGTCTAATAGGAGTTTTAATTTTTTAGGTAGTCTATGGCAAGGTCGAGGAGGTGACATTGCCCTATCAAGTGGATATTATTGTATCGGAATGCATGGGATTCTACATGTTGCATGAGAGCATGTTGGACAGTGTATTAGTAGCGCGTGACAAGTTTTTAAAGCCAAATGGTTTAATGTTTCCTTCCCATTGCACGCTCTTTGCTTCTCCATGCACATTGCCTGATTTATATTCTGAATGGGATTATGTATATGGTGTAAACATGAGATCTTTCGCTCAAGCCTTGCGCCATCTTTATTTGAATAGACCGAGAATCATGAATATTCAAATGGAGAACTTGCTTGCACAAAATGTGAACCCAATTATAGAGTTGAATCTCCAACATTGCCAGCCACAACAACTCAATGAAATCACTGCTGAACGTTATTTAGTTGTTGTTGAAAAAAGTGGCTTTTATCAAGGAGTGTGCTTTTGGTTTGATATTCAGTTTCCAACCATTGAAAATGTACTAAGCACTTCACCAGGAGCCCCACAAACACACTGGAAACAAACCATCATCGTATTACCTACACAAATAGAGGTTGAAGAAGGGGACGCTTTAATGTTCAATGTGCAATTCAAACGTAACAGCCAAAATTCTAGACACTACAGCATTAACTTAGAGATGTTGGATGCTAAAAATGAGCCACATCCCAACCCATGCAGTTGCAACCAAACAAAATGTAAAATAGTTAAAACATTTTTATCCGTTACACATAGCATCTCGGATGATGACAATACAGATGAAGCCTAGTTTTTTTTTCTATATTTTTTAAAAATATTTTCATTTTTTTATGTGCAAATAATAATTGAAACTAATGGACTGTGAATTTAAGTTTTATTATATATATATTACATTAAATTACCAAAAAGTAAATAAAAACTTTTGTGAAACTTTTATACATATTTTAGCAAAATACAATTTGATACTGATTAAAATGTATTTTATATAATTATTAGAGGCCTTGGGTTTGAATGGATATTTTAATTCATGTGATCACATGAAATAAGAATTTTAAAACCCGTGATTTAGTTTCACGTGAAATTAAATCACCGATATTTTTTCGCGTGTAAATAAAATATTTCATAATATAATACCTACGTATATATATTATACGAGTATATACGTAATATAATAGTATATACTATGTTACTATATATGTCTAATATTTATCAATGAACTATGAAAATCGGAAAGAATAAAATCATTGATAAAAGTAGTGTTATTTTTTGGTTCTGTGCGAACACAATTTTTAAATACTACATTGTCGTTCTAACGTCTTTTCACTTTTTAATACTGGTCCTCTACTGCCTACCACAGCAGCGGGTTCCTTAGAGAATATTTTGAACTTGGATTTATTCTTCAGTTTCACGTTTTTCAGATTCCTAGAAAACAAATGTTACAATAAATATTCATATCATATAATCGAAGTAATATTATTTGTTGTTTCTAACAATTTATACTGAATAAAAATAATACATAAATATATAAATAATAACATTTTAAGGAGAACTATTTTTAAACATTTTGTGGGTGTAATATTCATTATACTTACAAATCTTACAAATGTATGACAAAATGTCTTATGAATTACATAACAATAATTATTATTAAGTATGAAAAAGAGTAAACTAAACACTGGTTAGTTATCTTTCAACATAACAAATTAAAAATATGGAAAATAAAAACTAATCTGCTTCGCCTTTTCTCACAATTATTTGGGGTTGGCCACCTTAGTCCTGCTTGAATCGATTTCCCACATCGTACTCGCTTATATCCGCAATCCGCACACCTTGTATCACTTTTTAATACATACCCCACCACTTTATATTTTCTTCTACCCTAAACAACAATATTAGTTCATTTATGTATGGAAATATATGTGATTTTTTACTTTTCAATATTCAAATTAAAACGATAACTTTGCTGAAATCAGTACTCATAATAAAAATACATATGTTATTCGGGATACTTGGCCAAAAGTGGACTGTATAATTGTGGTGAATTTATAAAGTAGGTACATAATAATAATAATAATAATAATAATAATACCCAATTTTCGGTTTGTCGTATGGACGGATTACTATTGGATTGATTGTAAAAATAGTAGGTAATTTGGACACGAGGTGTGCTGGCCAGCAAGCGGGACAATATAAATAAGAAATAACAAATTAATAGAATTAATAAAAGCTGTAATATGACCGTAATATTGGTGACAATGCCGATGAGTGGTGTTGAAAGTGGTAGACGACGGTGGTTATAGTGATGGTGGTGACGGTAATAGTGACATAAAAAACAAGAAAATACGACGCGCACGAACGAGAGGAGTGTCTTAACTATGCACTACTACGTCGACGACTGGTTGGGTATTGGTAGCGCAGAGGGTGATTAATTAACGGTCGTACAAAAGTGATACAAAAATTATATATTTACAACAACAAAATAGGCAACTGCTTTATGGGCCCAACGAAAATAAAAGGAAAGGAGAAGATGATCTACTGAACATATATTATAACAGAAGTCCTGATAATCTGACACATATATAGGATCATTATAATACTGTCACATTATCAAAAAAAAAAAATTGAATTTCATACAAAAATCAGAGAAAAGAGTAAAATTAATTTATTAGTATATTGGAAAGTAGTAGTATAGTAGAAAGTATATAGGCTGATATAATTATTGTCACCTAGAGGTGTATATATATTTTTTTTTTTTCATAAAAAAAAGTTTAATTTTTATTAAATTAGTACCCTATACTCAGAGCTGTAAAGAATACTTTTAAAAAGTATTTGAATAAGTAAAAAAAATATTATTGAAAAAAGTATTTAGAGTAATACTCAAATACTTATTTATCCAAAGTATTTGAGTATTACTCAAATACATTAAAAAAGTATTTGAAATAATTTTCAAATACTTATAAAAAAAAAATACGTATAATTTGTTCATAATTTTATTTATATAAATAATACATATATATAAATTATACATAATATTTACCAACATATTTTGAACAAATTATGTTTTTGAAATGTATTATTAATAATATTTAATGGCCAAATGATTATTGCATTTCAAAAACATAATTTGTTCAAAATGCTTGTCGGTTATTGATGCTCTTTTTTGTTAATAATATTTTAGTTCTCAAAATGTATAGGTAATCATATCATAATTTTAAACTTTGATCTATGAAATAAATCATATAGCTTATCTGGTTTTATAATATATATATTTTTTTCGTGTACAATATGCGAGATGTCACTTTGATTTTTAATATAATGATATAACATAAGTATAAAAGTATTTCAAATAAATTAGTATTTAATACCATAATACATTTTTGAATACTACTCAAATAAAAGAAATAAAAGTATTTGAATAAAGTATTCAATACTTAAAAAAGTATTTGAATACCAATATTCAAATACTTTACACCTTTGCCTAAACTTATATAGACGACAATTCAAAGATACAATCAGAGCAGTTGCTAAAAATGTACATATTAGTGATTACTGAGGGTGTCGGCCAGGGCTGAAGGGAAATGGGATTTAGGGGGTCATAAGAAGACCCCTCACTCAGAAAATTATTTCGCAAAAACTAAGTCAGTCGGCAAAGTCGGTTGGTCGGAAAACTTTATAACCTTTTTTTCTGCTTATTAAGTCGGTAAAAAATAATTGATTTGTAATTTTTTGCTTATTTGATAAATGCGTAATAAATTGTCGGAAAATTACGATTCTAATTTACTTAAACACCTCAGATATTAATATTATAATTATAAATATGTATTTCGTAGGCCGTGTAAAAATTTCAATTTTATTTAATATAGATATTATAAATTTATAATGTATAGGTATTATTTAAAAAATCATTGTCGATCTCTACCCGCGATCCATCGATAATATTATATTAATATCGTATACCCGCACAATATTATGTTTCGTACACATAAACTTCGGTCGGTAACATAGATTATTTACATTTGAAAGTGATAATTTGAAAATCGTATTAATTTTATTTATTCCTACTACCTATTAGTTGGCATCGGAAAACCTAATCATAAACATCGCCATCACGACTCCCGAGTTGGACGATTTTATTACTTTTATAGTTTTTATGATATTTAAGGCGGAAATTCAGTGCCGGATCTAGGGGGGGGGGGGCAAAATGTAGAAATATTTAAACTTTTCGTCCAGCTTTTGGAAGTGGGATCCCATTGATCACTTAATTTTTTTAATAGGAATAGAAATTTACGAATGACCTTTTTTTTTTTTTACATATTAAAATTTAAAAAGGGGCTCTACAATTATTTTTGCCCCGGGTGACAAATTCTCTAGATCCGGCACTGTGGAAATTCATAATTTGAAAAAAGCTTTCGTTAAAACCTAGAAAAAATATCAAATAATCTCAAGTTTTTTACAGAATTAAAATCGGATCAGCCAGTTTCACAATTTTGTCACAACGAAAGCATATTTTTGTTCAAAAAGTAATTACCTATATACCTATTGATAATAGATATATAACCCCGACTGGCAATTCAATTTGTATAGAATACGCTGATTTTATATAAAAATATAAGATTTGAGTGTACATTTTTTCCGGGCCCTTTTGAAAAATTGTATCCTAGGTTTATATTAAATATTGGTATCACACAACTCTTCCTCCACGCTTCTGGATTTTTTTATTCAACTAGTACCATACTAATGAACTTCTTAATGTTTTCTATAGTTCTACTGGTATTTTATTTGGTCTCGCCGTTTTATTATTTTTCATATTTTTCACAGTACTACACACTTCCTCTTCTCTTATTAAATCCATCATACCCAAATTCCACTCTACTCGATCAAATTGCTTCTCTCGGAAATTCTTCATTTAATAATCCCTCAAAATATTCTTTCCATCTCTTTATTACTTCCTTATCCTTTGTTAACACCCTCCTATCATCATATTTTGTACACCAAGCATTTCTGAAGTCCCTGGATTATTTTTCTCCTTCTTTAGCCAGCCTGTACACTTTTTCTCTCTTCTTTATTTCCTAACCCCTCGTACAACTCATCATATTTTCTAATTTAGCTCTTTACTCACTGCACTTTTTGCTGCTTTAGATAAAGTTTTATACTTAACCCAATCCTCCCTCTCTCTAGTTTTCTGTTATTTCTGAAAGTATATTTTTTTTCTTTGATATTACCTTCTTCAATTCTTCTGTCCTCTACTACCTCTACTCTCTTCAACGACTTCAACAACTTCCTTAGCACTTTCTGCTACTTTTTCCCACATTCCGTTTATATTCCCTTCTGTATTCAATATCCCTGTCTTAATAGGTTTTTAAAAAAATACTTTTTCATTTTCCCCTATTAGTTTTCACCACCTAATACTCGGTTCCTTATTTATATATTTCTTTTTGTACACCCTATTTTTCCTACACCAAATATCCATAACCATTTACCTATGTTGTGTTGTCACACTTTCACTCGGGATTACCTTATACAGTCCTCACACTGTTTTAAACCTCCTCTCTTCCACATAAAATAATCAATTTGTGACTTGTTCCATCCACTCTTATATAGGTTATACAGTGTTCTTCTCTCTTTTTAAGATAAGTATTCACAATTGCTAATTCATACACTAATGCAAATTTAAGTATTCTTTTTCTAACCTCATTCCTTTCTTCAAATCCTACTTGTCCATTTCATATCTCCACCAATTACAATATTTTCAATTCCTTGTACTCCTTGCATTATTTCATTTACCTATCTTTTGCCAGAATTCTTCTTTCTAACTTTCTTTACATCCCACTTGTGAAGCATATGCACATTGTACTTACTATATTAAAAACCTCATCCTCTAATATTACTCTCACCAAAATTACCCTATCATTTTTTCTAATCACCTCTACCACTTTTCCTTTCATTTCTTCATTTAATATCACTCCTACACCATTCCTTGTACTAGTCCTTCCTGAATATATGATTTTATACCCCTCACCAATTTCTCTTGCTTTCTCCCCTTTTCACTTTGTTTCTTGCACACAACAAATATTCACATTTCTTCTCCTCAAAACTTCTGCTAACTCCCTGCTCTTACCTGCCAATGTTCCTATATTCCACGTACCTACTCTCACTTTGAACCTATCCTGCTTACTCAGACGCGAATTTAACCCAAAACATTTTAGTGATTTCCCTACATCATCGACATTGTGGCCGTTGGGTGGTTCTGCACATATAACTGATAGAACGGTTACCGTAGCCGCTGTCAGGCTGGCACTGGTCACCTCGTCCCTTAGGCTATATCTACACCCAAGTACGTAATTTTGTTTTCCCCGCAAACATCCGAGATGGAAAAATTCGCCTATATTATTTTTAGGACTCTTCATACTTTTTGACAAGTTTTACATCGGCTGTCGACCTGACACATCCTCAATTAGTCAACTTCTACGACATGCATGAGGAAACCGTGGAGGTATTCTAACCCCCTCTATAGGATACTCCATCATAATTGTATAAGTATTGATAAACTTTGGATAGTGTATATTTGTCTGCATGTACTCTCCTATTTGCGTGATTTCTATAATTCCAGAATATTAGCTTTTCTTATATTCTTAAATAATACATTGTACTATTTTCAATAATATTATGTTTATTGAATCGTAGAGTCAACGTTTATACAAAATTTGAAAGATGAGAATATTTACTGTCACAGCGTAGAGTTTTTTCTGTAAAATTTTTTTTCATGTTTTTCTTTTAATTTTAAAATTTCACGATTTTCAATCACGGATTTTAGGCTTTCAAAAAAATATATTGAAAAAAAATTTCACGCTCGAGCATAGGAAATATTTTTATCTTTCATATTTTGTATACATTTTGATTCTGCGATTACACTGAGAAAAGTTGTAGTTATAGAGCGTGAACGTGATTTTTAACAAATATCGTGATAACACAACAATAAAAATGGTATTGACACACGACTATTTTTAAATTACTTTAAATTGTTGAATTTTAATTTTTCTTAAAATTGCCTAAACAAAACCCATTAAAAATCGGGTGTGTAGAGTCCTCTTTATTATACTTGTAGGTATATTTCAAATGTTATATATTGACTCGTACAAAAAAAAATTAACTTAGTTAATAAGTTTTTTTTTCTTAACTTAAGTTAATGATTAAGAAAAAAAAAATAACTTTAACTTTAAACTTTTACTATTTTTTTTCTATTAACTTAACTGAGTTAAAAAAAAAATCAATAACTTACCCAGCATTATTGAGAAAACCATCTTAAACTGATACTAATAAAAAAAAAAAAAACAATTTAAGATGCGATTTTTTAGAACGTGCCTTTAGGCGCGTGGCCAGTTTTTTGGCCGCGTTAGTACTGTGTTGCTCATTTTTAAATGAAACCGATTTTTAAGATGCGGCGGTTACGCGCGTCTACAGCCTCACGGCGACGACCGCTTCAGAAGTAGTCCAGTCGCACGAGATACATGGCCAGTTTATTACATTGCAGACAAAATGTTTTTCAAAATAATGTTTCCATTAATTGAAGATACTGGAATTGCCGAGCGTGTGAGTAAACATCCATTTTTATTCGATTAAAAGCACTCGTCATATAAGGATCAACTAGTTTGATAAAATGTAGTTTTTCGAATTTGAAAACTTAAATTCCATAGACATAAATAGGCGGGGGCTATCTCAAGCCCTATATAAGATATTCTACATTATTATTTAAGATATATTGCATATATAAAAATAATATGTAGGTCTACTTTAATTTATAAAATTTAATTTAATGATTATAATCATATAATTATAATCATAATTCATAATAGTAAATAATAAATTATCATCATCATACCTTGTTAAAGTATGTATTAAAATAACAATAAAATACTAAAACTAATTACATACTTTGTTTAACATCAACATTACACAAATTATTATTCTATTGCATATTGCATTATTTTTCCATACCTACCCTGTATCCATAATAATAAAATCTGTGCTATGTATTTAACATGTTGAGAAAAAGAGTGGATTTAAGAGTGGGTCGAAGAGAGGGGGTCATTAGGGGCTTTAAAAATACAGAAATTTTCACATTTAAGTGTACTTAATATTTAAAGGGAATAATTGTTTTCCCCGCGAACATCCGGCGTGGGAAAATTTGCTTATATTCTTTTTAGGACTCCTCATATTTTTTTGACAAGTTTTACGCCGGCTGTCGATCTGGCCCAACCTCAATTAGTCGACTTTTACGACAATCATGAGGTATTGGTAACATTAGTAAATGGACTTGTAGGTATTAAATACTATGATAGGTAAACTTGTGGTATTTTATCGTATAAAACCGCGATAAAACGGTAATGTAGTTTGGTTTCTATTATCGGCCCATACTTTGAGTGGCCCACTAAGATTTTCTCGGTAGCTCGCCTAGCCAATCCGACCCTGTTCATGTTCAAGTTTTAACATGTCTGCCATACTTCCATATTTATTATGTTTAACTACTAGTTTAGACAGTTTAGTATAATATATTAAGGCACGAGGCCATATTTGAGTAATAACATAGAATTACCAAAATGTTTTTTTTAGAATACGAAACATTATATATCATCCCTACTCCTTCATTCAATTATTCTTCTATTTAATTATAGAAATTCTGAATTTGTACATATAAAAATAAATAAATAGGCTGCTTTTATACCAGGTAGATGGACCAAATCAAAACTTAATAACCTAAACTATTGGCATGGCCATGAGTAGGGTTCAGATGTTGATATCTTCAAAAAATGCATTTATGACATAAAAACTCAAAAATAAAAAAAAATAAAAATAATCTATACATAAATAAATACCCATAACATTTTTAAATCTTTTAAATTATTTATTTATTTTTAAATAAATAATTACAATTAATAAATATACATAATTTTACATTATAAAACTTACGATGAAACTTTAAAATAATTTTATTTAAGTTTGAATTTGAAAATGCATTTTAATCTAGAATACAAAAATAAATAAATAATAAACTCATGATATGATAAATATGAGTGATTCCGTGGGTCTTTGGTTCGAGAATGGTGCATAACATTTTGCATATTTTTTTTTCAAATATTTTTATTAGTAAAACAACTATAATACCATAGAATACATAATTCAAATTACTATACCTAAATGGTACACGTTATATATAGATGTCCTTATTCTTCACTTAGTAGTATTTTGGTGAAGGATAACCATTTAAATAGGAATTTTAATCATGTGTGTACGTTTAATGGCTTCCATATATTTTTGATAATGGTTACTTACACCAATGATCGCGTAGGACTCACACAAGTATAAAGCTGTAGAAAGAAAGAATAATAAATTGCCTAAATAATACTCCTTAGAGTCGTGTGGTGTGGAGGCCCCTTAAATAAATTTTAATTTTATTGTTAATAAAGAAATACAATCTTTGTGGTAATTATAAAATAAAAATTTGTCATAATTTTCCATCATAATGTGTCGAAATATCACATTATTTAATTATTTCAATTTTCATATATTAGTAAAAATAATAAATCGGACAAAAATTATATTTATTATTAAGTAATTTTTCTTGCCAAAGTAAAATACTTTGAAATAATGTTTAGTAAAAATCAATTGGTTAAATGTATAGAAAA
Organism: Pemphigus obesinymphae; assembly: GCA_025469235.1. Classification (NCBI taxonomy): domain Eukaryota; kingdom Metazoa; phylum Arthropoda; class Insecta; order Hemiptera; family Aphididae; genus Pemphigus; species Pemphigus obesinymphae. Next base: position 31,513 of record JAIPRL010003268.1, on the reverse strand, counting down.
ATTTCAATCGGAAACCTAAGATAGTAAAATATTTAGTCACATTTTGATTTTTGGAAATTTTAGAATTAAAGAAAACATTAAATCAACACCACTATTATTTTAGTGTGATTTTTCGAAAAACGTATCATACAATTTTTGATCCGATTAACCATTTATGAGGTATAGATAAAATTCTAAATTTACTGATTTTGTGTACCCAAAAAATCATTTAACTAGTCGAAAAGAATAAAAAAATATGATTTGCACTTTAAATTTTTTTTAAAAACTATGTTAATATAACACAGAATGTTGTGATTTTATTGCTAATGAATGGATTATAATTGGATTTATTTTTTTGGAGGAATATGATTTTAAATGCATAGGTACTATTTTTTATATTTCAATTCTAATTTTATCCCGATATTTCGAGAAAATAAAAAAAAACACAATATCATTGTAAAACCATTACATTACTTGCTTTACTCAAAATCTTAAATTTGACATACACCTGCTACGCACACCAAAAAGGTTAATAATTTGAAAATGTCTCATAATGTAAATTTATGATCCAAATTTGAAAAAAAAAATTCGTGCTATTTTCTAAATACAAAATTGCACTTTAAAATATGGCATTATGACGGAAAAATTAACAAAAAAAATTGAACAAAATATATGTAGTAAATCATAATAATATTATATTACAGTTAACGGCTACATATTACACTCACACAATATTAAATAAATTATTGTAAAATAATAATAATATTAAATACAATATATAATTATGATCAAGTGTGAGACTAGATGAAACGATCGTGATATTGTCGTAGATTGAACTGGTCGTGACGTCCAAATAATCTGCTAATGATACGATATGGTGATTACAAGGTAAAAGTACAATTTCAAAAGATAATAACCCGATTGGAAACTTGCCTATTATTTCTGTAGCGTTTACACTATATTTGTAGTTGACGCCTTCAAGAAGTATGTCTTCTTCTTTTGACGAATCGACAACCGTTGAGATTTCTAAATTTTGAATTTCGAATGAAATAAAAATCATTACTATAGTATAAATACACATAATTTAATAACTATAAAAATATACTTAAAATCACTATGGAAATATGTATTTAAAATACGTATTCAGAATAATATACTTTAAGTAGGTACTTAATATTTAATTATCCCAAATATCTAAAAATCATGCATATTGTTAATTAGATATTATATATTGTTCTTGATAATCAATATATCTCTACCAACTCTTGGGTATAAAAAGAAGAACAAAAAATGAGCACTTCGCTTATCGGATAGGATATTCTTGGTGGATGTATTGAATTTGAAAGTAATGATAAATTATTACATTTGAATAAAACGATTTTGAGCAGATCTTCGGTGTACTATATAATATAACTATTAATGATATTATTCAGTATGTTTAACATTATATTGTAAGAACTACGAGCAATCGTAGAAAAATATATGATCTAGTAATCTATAGGTACTCGTATTATAAAATATAATGTTTATTTAGAATAGCTTTATTTAATCATAGAACATCATAGAAGTGACACTTAGATATGATAACAATTTGTTTATAAACTTCTGAGGCCCGGCTATAAAGTTAGTAACGAGCGTCCCGAGACCCCACTTTGAAGTTATTAACGTTTATTCCTATGAAATGACAACCAAATCCTGGGAACGAAATGTTGTAGGAAATTGTAACACCAACATAATGATCCATTCCAAGCAGGACCAGGGGCGTGCTCACGGGGGGTGAAGAAGGTATCATATCCTCCATGGCTCTTTTCTATATATTCTGAGCGGAACGAAGAAGCTAGAGATTTTACAATGATGTTTATATTTTTTAAAAAATTTTTGTGCACAACTTTTCAACCAGAAGAAATAAACCAATCTGTACGTGTACATGTCACCCCATTTTCCGGTATAAAAAATGTCATCTAGTTTGTACTTTAGATAAGCCATTTTTAGCCATTTTCGATGAACGCGGTAGGAAAAACTACCGAAAAGTGAAGTAAAAACTGCCAAATATAATTTTGTCAAGCTGAAGCTCCGTTCAGAATCATTTTATGCAATACAAATGTAATACATTCATTAAGAGTATCCTGTACAATAAGCGAAGTGCTTCCTCTTTTACTGTTACATGACGAGCTAAATGCACTTATTTTTTTCTATGGATTTTAATATAAATAAAATAATATTATTTTGTTTTAATTTTTCTTTTTTAATATAGTACCTATAATAATATTTTATATAATAAAAGTCTTTAATTATAGATTAATTTTACTACGTTCCTAAGTCTAATGAATGCAGAAAACAATTCGGCAAATGAACAATTATTGGATTGTATTAAATTCATGGTCAAATTTACACAAATTATGTTTTTTTTTTTAATAGCGATTTACCAATTTTTGAGAAAATATCCCTCCCCTATTTTAAAATTCTGAGCAAGGTCATAAGTAGTGGGGGGGGGGGAGTTTCTTCAGTCGGGCCAAATCCAATTGTCAGTCGGTTAAATCGCGTGGGCCATGCCCAATGTGAGAGTCAGTAATGGTGAATAAGTTGATTAAAATTACTTCGTTACGCCCCTGTTTCTAAGGATGGAATACTAATTGTTATATATTTTAGATAACATATTAAGTATATTGAATATTTGAATTTATTGAATAAATGAAAAATAATTTTTAATTTTGAGACCTAAAATCAGGTTCATTTTTCTATATTATTTTCTTCACGATTGAAAATGATTATAAGGTACTCGTGGTGATAGGATGGTCAGCTTATTTCGAAGTTAACGAAAAATATATTGACCGACCAAAGGAAATCCGCACAGTGACTCTTCTATTATGTTGTATGATTTAATATAGGTACATATACCTATGTACCTGAAAGAGTGGGGTATATCAAGAGATATACGAATAAAGGAGTAATTATGTTGAGGATGAGAATTTTAAGAATATAAGAAATCCACGAGAGAAACTTATTTTGAACGCGCTTAATTTTGAATTAATCCTTATTCAAATAATGATTCCAAAGTGCAAGTATATCGAGTATGGATCAGACCAAGGTGAAATAAAGAGATGAAACAGAGGAAAAAAAATTTAGTGTTAAGTATGATAAAGTACAAGATTTCAAGGGTTCTACAAATAATGTCGTTAATGTAGTGTTTAAAGCACAATGACAAAGAATAAAAAAATCCCGACATCTTTAAAAATAAATACACACTGAAATACTGAATAGGAGTGTTCATTTATGTCATATGGATAAAAGATTGGAGTACGAATTATGGAAATGGTCATGCCATTACCCTTATCTAAATTAAGCGTCAATGTTGAACCCATAAAAAGTAGATTTTCTATTCGGATTAAGGAGTGTGGTAGTAGTTAAGAGAATGAATCCTAAAAAAAACCGGTCAGTAGGGGGTGAAAGCACTTCGCTCGTTGGGTGTCAGTAGGGATGGATGCACTTTGCTACTGGACAGGGTACTCTTGGTGGCTGTATTGCATTTGAAAGCAATGCTAAATCATTGCATTCAATAACACGATTCTGAGCGTAGCTTCGGTGTAGTATACACAACTCTTAATATTAATTATATACCTACTCAGTACCTACCTATGTTTAACATTACATTGAAGATCAAATTATGTAGAAATAAATATGATTTAGTGTAACCTTATGTAAATTTAAAAATGCAAAATGATGTATTTATAATAACTCAGTTTCATATAGGTACATAACTATTACTAGATAAAATATACAGTATATTTCATTGAATGTTCAGTTTAAGACATTTAATATTGAAAACGAACAAAATATTATGTAAACCATTTGATTTATAATTGGTGTAGGTATATTACCTACAATAGGTACTCTATACATCAGTAACATAATCAAACAGTCGCATGACATACAGTTGAATAAAATAATTAAGATAGGTAATAAACATACAATACCAATTAAAAATGTTTGGGAACTTATTAGGAATTCACGATTATCATATTTTTTTGAGAGAATACACTTTTTGGTTTTTTTTTTTTTAATTATCGCATAAAAATAGTTTGGTGAAAAGGTGAATTATGAGAAAAAGAAGATATGCCTAATAATAATTGATCATTCAATTCTATAATAATTAACATCAATTAATCGTTATGTGTTAATCACAAAACTACAGTAGGTAGGTATAAATATTATTCCCGCCTGTTTTTTAAACAAAATGTAGATGGAAAAAGCAGCAATTTCATAGGTACAAAGTTACTATGGGGCTGCGGGTGGAAAAAAAAACATCATTGTAAAACCACTAGCTCCTTCGCTACGCTCAGAATCTAAAATACTTTTTTCCGCCGATTTTTTAAAATTTAGTTAAATTAATGCACAACTAACGTTATATTAAATTTTTTCAGGTCTTAAAATCTCATTTTACCAACTATTTGGACTTAAATACCTCAAAATTGATAATTTTGTCAAAAAAATTAAAACGACTATAACAAAAAATTGTAACTACGGATTTTCGAGATTTTTTTTGAAATTAGAGTAATTTATATTTAACGCTGTATAAAATTTTCATACCTTAAAACTCAAAATTACCCCTTTTAGGACTTAGAAACCTCGAAAACTAAAATGTCTATAAATAGCCCAAAATTGCACAAAAATTAAAAATAACTTAATTAACGTAAATATATTATTAAATTAAATATTCGGTGTAAATTTCAAGATTTTTAAGTCATTGTTTTCGAAATTACGAAGAAATAGGATTTGACGAAATCGTATTTTTGACCTTTTTTCATAATTTTTTGCTAGTTTTTCCTTACGAATTAAAAGCTAATTAGAAAATCGAAAAATTACCTTTTTAAAGTTCCAACTAGATGAAATTTGCTACAGGAAACCATGTAAATATATAAAGATCGGAGCACTCCTTCTGGTAGTAAATTTGTTAACAGAGAAAGAAAAATAATAAACATCATTGTAAAACCACTATAGCTCCCTCGCTACACTCAGAATCTAAAATGTGTGGGCACTGGTTAATTAGGTATACACACTGTATAGGTACTTGTAGTGTGTACCTATAATATCGATACCTAATTATTTTATTAAGTTTTAAAAAAATCAATAGCGTGACAAAATTTATTTTTTATGATTGATAGGATCATAAATTCTAAATTATATTATTTACCAAACTTGAATAGCATTGGTAAAAAATAAAAAGGTCTTACCTTGTTTCCTAACCAATGTCTATACAATTGAAGATGATCTTTTACATAGCTTCACCTTCAGTGGACTGTTTGTAATTCCAAAAATGTATGCACAAACCTACACACTGAAACGAGTGCGGATATATTATAAAATATAGCTCTCTAGGCAAGTGTACAATGAACACACTACGGGTGATTATAAGTGACTTTTACTGTATGACTATGAAGAAAATTTCATCGTCTTTTAAGTATTTATTTACAATATATTATATATTTATTTAAAAAAATATATCATGAGTAGTATGAAATATGATATTATTAATTGCATATTGTTATCTTAATCAGACAGTTTCTCATGATTATAAAGTTTTTTATATTTACACATCGTTTTATATGTTCATTATTATTACAAATAAAAACCAAACACCCAACCTCTTAGTTTTTTTTTTATAAATTACGTGTTTCAAATAAACATGCTTAAGTAAAATGGTAAAATTAAATTTTAAATTAGTCATTCAGTAGGGAGAGGGAGACATTTCAACCAACGAATAAGATACACTTGGTACAATTTTTGAATTATTGAAATGATAAATAATTTGTTTAAATAAACATATGTTGATTGGGACTAATAATTGTGACTAATAAGTCAGTAACCATGATTATTTTATTTGTTATAATCATTAGTTATTTTATGCTTGGGAAAATTATCTTTCTAAGGTACTAAGTAAAACAAAATTGCTATCAAAGAAGTTTTTACTTACCTCAACTGCTACTACTTCTTTTACCCAAAAAAGTGTAAACCGACATAAAAAATGATTCATAATTTTGTATGGATATTTTATAAATGTTTTAGGTATAAATTTAAAATGAAGAAAACTTGGTAAAAAAAGAAGTCTATTATCATAAAAATATCAGGAAAATTCATATTTTTACTTTATAGGATGAATTTATGTACAACTATTTTATAAATACTTATATTTATAACCATAGCTGTTTATATGTAAATTATATTTTTCCATTTTTATTAGACATCTTAATAATTTATTTATACTTTTACTATAATATTAATAAATCTGGACTAGTCAAGTCGTTGCAACAGTGACTCAGAGAATTGGTTCATTTTTAAATCAGAAGAATGAATTTTTAATTATCTGATAATTAGTTAACTGGTCTAAATAAAACATTTTATCTAATATTTCAGTTTGGAAAATAAAAATATAATATAATAGTAATACCATAGGACAATTTTAAATTCTTAAAATTAATAAAATAAAAAAAAAAGTAATAAATTAAATTCTATGTTAAACAGTTGTATATAATAATCTTAGTTTTATATTCAATGAAGAAATAATTAACAATAATAATTGGTTGTGGGCAGTACAGAAAATATCTATAGATTATTTTTTCGTAAAAATAAATATAATATAAGCATTTTTCTTTCATTTACTCTGTTATAAAAATATTTTCATTAATATTCTAAACTTTTCAACATTACTTTAATATATATATTATACTTAACATAGAAAAAAATATATGTTTATAATAATATTTATGTGTTAAACGCGTAGTGTTCTGATGGTTTGTTAATACTATTCAAATTGCCCATATATAATTAACACTAAACTAATTTAAAATATACACAATAATTTAGGATCTGAATTAAAAAAATTTATGACACATAAATCATACAACAATTCAAATTAAAAACAAAAAAAAAGAGACAAAAATTAATAAATAATACGTATTTAAAACTCACAGAATAACACAAAAAAAAAAAAAAAATTAAAAATTAATAATAATAATAAATTTGAAAAATAATTGAATTAATTATTGTCTGATCAGATTGATTTGCTAGGACATTTTATTAATATATTTATAACAAAATAATAATGTGTAAAGAAATTATCTTCAACTGTCATCAATGTTTGTCTCTAAAAAAATAAATCAAGAATGAATATAAATATTATAATATAAATAACTCAAAAAGTTAACCTTATCATATGATCGAGCATGTTTGAGATCCTTTGTTCTGACAATGACGGTAGTAATTTATGGATCATTTCCTTAAGAAATTGATCGCTTATCCCAGGACTTGAACGTTCAGCCAATTCAAAGGAATTTTTCAAATCTTCAATGGCATCTATTTTATAAGATACATCATTTTTATAATGATACCGCTTTTGCAACTGTAAATCAAACAAGACAATTATATGTAATGTATTATATGCAATAATAATAATAATAATAATAAATATATAATTAATAAATAAATAAAATAATAGGTAATTCATTGGTGTCATACCTAGGAATGAGTATAAATATAAGATTACAGACTTACCTCTGATATAAGAGGAAATATTAAAAGTGACAAACATGGCGACCAACATGAGTTGTGATTTTGGTTAGATTTGAGATGAACTGGTTTTTTATTATCTGGATGTTCAGCTGTACGTGTAACATTACGTTTTGGTTCAATTTCTTTGGAATTACGTTTATCTGAATTTTTAGAGCCGTGAATATGAGTGACAATCAACTAAATTAAAAACGAGAATTATTAATTAGTATTTCTTAATCGTTTCACTGCTACCGACATAATAATTTGTTAATATTCAACATTTCTAAAATATTCTATACCAGCATATGTTTATAATAAATTTTAGATTCTGAAGGTAAGGAGGAATAGTACTGGTTTTACAAAGTTTTTATTTTTATGGGTAGAAGAAGTCGAGTAGGAGTTTTCATAGCAAAATTCATTCTAAATAATTGAAAAAGTAAAGGTTATTTTTCAATTTTTCTAATTGTTTTTTTCGGCGTAAAAGGAAATCTACCAACTGAAAATGATAGAAAACTGTTATAAATCCGAAAATAATATTATTTATTTGTACAGAATTGTTTTTTAATACAATCATTATTATCTTTGTATAAAATCTAAAGTAATAAAGAACTGGGGAGAAGGACCAATTTTTACTACCTGTATTTCGACAGTTTTTTTTTATAAAAATGATTTATAATATTAGACTAGATTTCTATATATTTTAGAGAAAATAAAAAGTGAGAAAAATGTAGGGATGTATAGTAGGAAAAATATAGTGATAAAATGCAATGGTGCCTCGTGTGTAGGGGTAACGGGGTAATCACCCCTCTCTCTAAAATTGTAACAAATTACTTATTAAGAAGTTAGATATTGATTTAAATAATAATTATTTATATTTATATAGTAATGCATTTTCAAAATATTATTATCAAAAGTAAAAATTATTTTCCATTGTTATGAAAACACTATAAGGTAATTGGAGTTTAAAAATATATGTAGGTAATAGCACGGTTGAAATAGGTACCTATTATTCATCTGAGCGGTTATCAAGTTTCAAACAGTGTTGGGCTTTGGGGCGACGTTGACAATTGCCAGTCATAACTATATGATCAAAACGCAAAAACATAGGTGGGGAATTCGGCAATAATACGGCCGCCAGTGCGATACAAATAATGACATGTATCTGGGCTGCGGAACAATACTGAATAAGTTGACGTGTATTTACATTGTGTTCGTGATTGCGTGCACATTTCTTTATTATTTTATTACCAGTGTATTATATTATTATAATATAGAAGATAAAAGTTTAATATCATATTAACAGACAATTGAATAAAACAACTTGACCTGTTTAGTGAAATAAAAGATAGACGCTTAAATTTTGAGTATAAAACGTATTTTTATTTTTGTTTTTCTATATGGTATTAATTTTGGTTTAAAAAATAGTACCTAATTAATATTGTATTCTATGCTTTTCAAAATTAAATAATTTTTAATCGCCCTCCAACTTTTAAAGCCCACAAGCCACCACTGATAAAATGTAATAAAAGTGAGTTACTATTAGCCTAAAACATTAACTAAGTGGCGTAATAACTACAGCTATTTTTTTAGTATTATGTTTGTTCTTTAGGTCATTCAAATCAATTTTTACTAATTTTATCAAGTAATAGTATTTACCTATCTATTTTTGTAAAATTTAAATAAAAACTTGTGTAATGAAATTTGGTTCTCAAAATGTATAAACTTTAGTTATTTTTCATATTGTTTCCTAAAGCCTATAAGTATAAAACAAAATAAATTTTCTGAAGTCTATCAAGCTATAGGTAAAAACAGAGTAGCAGTAAAATGATTAAAATTATATCTTGTTTTACTTTAAATAATTTTAATCTTAAATATATGTATGCATTTATATTTGGTAAAATATTTACTTTTTTAAACTATTTTTATAATATTTAGTATTTATCTTTTAAAATTGTGTTAATTTGAAAAAAATTTCATTTTTTTTAAACAATTAAGTATACTAACACTTGGCTCAACAATATTGGACTTCTGATTAGATGACTTTTTGTTAGATTGCAATGATCCATTCTGTTGCGTTTTCTTCGACATCATCTTAGAAGCAACACTTGATTCTGGGATGGAGTTTAATGGAGATTTTAAAGAATTTGGTCCTCTAACTGTCATGACCCATGGTTCATCTAATTCACTATCAGTTTTACCAGAATCTTCCCTAAAATTAAAATAAGCATAATATAATCAGAGAAATAAAACAATTGATTATTTACTATGAAAAATATTTCTCATACTTACACGTCTGAACTTTCTGATTCTGTCTCACTTTCTTCATTACGTTGCGACTTCCATTTTTTGTAACGGTCAATGAGATCAACCAAATATGAACTTTTCTTAGCTTTTCTGATAAATGGAAATTTTAATAATTCTTTAGCGGTTGGTCTCTAAAACATAAATTAAGTGTTTTGAATGAAGACAATATATAATAAATATAATTACACGAATTCTTACATTTTCAGGGTCTTTATTTAAACATGCTTCCACAAATTCTTTAAATTGTTTAGTATAATTCCCTGTCAATTGAGGAGGATTATTTTTTGGGATCAAAAATAATACTCTCATTGGATGTAGTTCTGAATTGGGTGGTTCACCCTTGGCTAACTCTATAGCGGTTATACCTAATGACCAAATATCCGCCTACAGAATAAATACAGTTTTTAAACTATTAACTCTATCCATGTTTTTATATTTTTAAAAGTTAATATAAAACAAACCTTCGAATCATAAGCAGATTGTTTAATAACTTCAGGTGCCATCCAAAATGGTGTACCAACAAATGTGTTTCTTTTACTGGTTGTATTGGTCAATTGGCCAGCTACTCCAAAATCAGCTAATTTTACATCCCCAATTTCACTTAATAAAACATTTGCCGCTGTAAATAATAAATATTAAATTAGCATACACAAAATATTATACAATAATTATAATAGTAGTCACCTTTAATATCTCTGTGTAATTTCCGTTCACAATGTAAATAATCAAGACCTTTTAAAACTTCTCTAAGTATAATAGCGATATGCATTTCTTCAAAATTACCAGCTTTCATTAGATCAAGAGCTGATCCCCCACCAAGATATTCCATGATTATCCATAATTTAGTGCCCTAATAGTAAAATAGTAATTACTTTAAACGGTTCAACAACACAATTTGGTTTTGCATAATTTACTTTAAGATAGGAACCAAAGTATTTTGTGACAAAAGGACTATCACATTGAGATAAAACCATAATTTCTTGTTGTATATCTTCAATTTCATCTTCGGCTTCTTCAAGATCAATTATTTTAATAGCCACGATTTGTTGGGTTCGATTGTCTATTCCTTTGAAAACTTCACCAAATGAGCCTTTACCGATACGTTCTTGTTTGGTAAATATGAGCTCAGGGTCGACTTTCTGTAAAAATAAATTATTTTAAATGATTAATTATATAATATATGTAATTTATAATAGCTTTTTTTTATAATCAGTCGGTAGATTTTTTTTAAACAAAAGAGAACTATTGGAAGAATTAAAAAAATAACCTCTTGAAAGTACGATTTAGAAAGAATTAGCAATCAAAACAGCTCTTTCTCTAAAACATCTGCACAAAAAGTTAATTCCAGAAAAAAAAAAACAATATATATATTAAACAATAAAAAAACAAAATATCCATCAGTATAATTTTAGTATCAATATATTACTCCTGTATTAATACATTTATAATGGTTACAACTGGTACATAGTGACCACATATGGTACATTGGTGGTTAGAATTGGTGCTTTGACTATATTTTGTTTTAAATACCTAATTTATAAGACATAGTATTAAGTATTTACTAAAAGAGTAAAGTATTTTAAATTAAAGTATATGCATTTATACAATGTGTCGAAAATAAAAAAATTTTTTTTTTTAAATTAATTTTTGCTTAGTTGCCACGTTGGTACACGACTATAGGTAAAAACATATTATTTTCACTCTATTAAAATTCTGTAAAAAAAATATACACACACACACACACACATATATATATGAAATATTCATTAGAAGATATTTCCCAAAATGCTATGTTTTAGAAAATTAGACAGGGTACCAACACAAAATATTAAATAGAATAAAAATAATAGGTTCAGATCTAATTAAATATTTAAGGAAAGGCTAATAATCAGATAATAATAATAATAATAAACAAACTAATAAGGGAGGGAATTTACTCTCATCCAACATTTCCTTATTTTACCTAAACAAAATTAGGTACTATTTTTTTAATGATACTCAATATATATTGTGCACAAATAAAAATACAGATAAAAACAAAATATTTTTTAAATACAATGTTTCCTACATATTTTCAATAGTTATAGGTAGGTACTTAGTTTTTATTTGGAGAACTTCAATAAATTATATTAATAAGGATCCTTATGATCCTCTTCTCCCAATTACCAATTATGGTAAAAATATTATATGTTGGGCAGTTTTTTTTTCTTTAAACTACCTAGTTTTAGTTGAACTAAAATTGTTTTTCCACTAGATTTATTTGTATTATAAAAAGATATATAATAAGAGCAGATCTATGAGGGAAATCCCCCTTAAGTCATGAGTGGGTTTTTATGCAATATATTAATACCATAAGTTCCATTTGAAAACAACCTTTTTTTTTGCTTATTTTGAAATTGTCCCCCTCCCAAATCTGCCACTGATATTTAAATATATAGTACTTAAGCACTACAAACAGGCATTACAGGGGGGTCTCCCCCCAAAATATAAACAAATATTTTTAAGTACGTACTTTACTTTTGTATATTTTAGTAAATTTTATACTACCTACTAATAATAACCCTCCCCCCAAATTTTTTTTTGTGTACGTGCCTGACTATAAAATAATTTAAAAATAAAAAAATACTTATTATATTTTCAATAAAATTGTAAACAAATTTTGTTAAATATCAAAATGAAAGTTTTCTTGAAATTTTGGTATGCCTAGTGTCAAATTATTATATAAATTCAGATATGAATTTATACGGTAAATATGTATAAGGCCGTGAAAATAATAAAATTTAGAATTTTAAACAAACACATTTAATTTAAAATTTGTGTTAGATAAGTAATAAATACTTAAAATATTTTAAATTATAATATAGGTACCTAATGGAATAAACTAAAATACGTGAAATAACATGCTTAATTTTTAAATTGCATTTTATAAAGAAAATATAAATAGTATTTAAGTACCTACCTACCTATATTTTATTATGTGTATGGTTTGTTAAAATTATGATGGTTGTTATTCTTATTTAAACTAGGTACTTACCTATTAAAAACAATAAATAATTAATAAATTAATACGTATAAAAACAGTAAATAGGTATGTAAGTATATTATATTATATTATAGGTATATTTTAATAAATTTAATTTAGTATTTTTTTTTATTATATTATATAAAATACATTAAAAATGGCATAGGTACCTATTAATAATGTAATAACTAATAACTAAGGCGCAGATTTAAATGCGAAATACATTTTAGCACAATGATTTCTAGTTACAAAAATTTAATTCACACATCTGAGAATTTAAAAAGGAAACTTTTATTTTGCATTTTTAAAATTATTTACAGAACATTTTTAAAATACTTTTTATTTTATGAGCATTTTATTTATATATATTGTTTTAGTAGGGATAAATTAATATAATGTACCTAGACATTAGATAAGTACCTACCTATAATGTTAAATTGCAATTTTTTAAATTTAATTAAAAATATTTATCTCGTGTTGTAATTTTTTTATTATAACCAGATGGTTTTAATTTTCAAAGTTTTTAATATCTTGAACAGGGGTAAAATATAATCACAATAATGTAAGTTAGGTATCTTATGATTTCCAATTGGCATACTTATACCTATTACAAAACTAATTAGTTGGTGAATTAGTGTTTATGTAGTAGTTTGGTTAAATAATCATATACAAATACAATTAAGAGCACAATTACTTAAGACTCTGATTTTACAATAATGTGATTTTTTAAAATAATATTGGTATACCAAATTTTGCTGAAAATCATTTATAATTTAACTTTACTTAAAAATAATAATTATACACTATCCTGTTCGTAGATTAAAGGATGATAGACCAACTCCCAAAACATGTATATTAATGATATTAAAGCATATATTTTTTTATTATTTTATCTGTACCCTAATAATAATTAATATCAAGGTGTATAAATATTTAAAATGTTTGATATAGGTACCTAATGAGAAATAATTTCTAAAAGTTAAGGAGTATTATCATGTTCACTATTAATAAATTGACTAGGTACCTATAAATATTTGTTTTAATTGTAAGGTAATAGGTACATACATTTGGAATTCTTTTAGGTTCTTTTTTGTGTTTAAAGTACAGAGTTTATATTATATTTTACTAATATTTTGAGGGACCAATTTATTACTTAACTAAATTGGGGTCACTTAAAATACATTTTCAGCATGTCCTTATAAAGTATATGTCCCTATAATATTCAAAATAAGGTAATGTAAAATAACATTTTTGTTAACTATGAGACATGTGATATCTTATCTTTTTTTATATTAATAATATCCACATGAGTAGAAAAAAACATTGATAGCTTCTTTAAGTTGAAATCAAATATCATGTAATAAAATCAATTTTATTGTTAATCAAAATAGATTGAAGTTGTATAGCGGTATGTAATACTATTCTCTATTCAGTGATAATGTATTTTTATTTCTGGATACACTTATCATTTTATCTATAATGGATGTTAGCCTGGTCTATTTATTTAAGCAGTTATGTACAAATGATTTTGGGGATAACATTTTAATACCGGGTTGTACCAAATATTTACATAGAGATAAGCTCATTTAACATTTAAGTTAAAATTTAATTTTATCTGTTGTTAATAATGTATATATAGTTAAATTTCGTTATCAATATTAATGTTGTAATATTAATTCCTACTGCTGATATCATTTATTCGATAACTAGTAACCTGGTAATAATCTGAATATAAACAACAATTGAGTAACACTCGTAAATTTAACATATATTAATTTAACAAAAGTATAAATAATTTATCAATAGATAACGACAAGTTTAGTGCGACCCAGCATAAATCTATTAAATGAGATTTATATGGGATAAAATATTTGTATTAAGTGACCCAAAAATTAATACATAAGTATTGTTTTTAGGTACCTAGGTATATATTTTATAATATCTATAACAATATAGATATATATTATATATTATAGGTATCTGATATACTTATATTAGTTGACACAGATTATATGAATTATACTATTATTTATCATATTGTACCAATTCATATAATCCGTGGTTGAAGTCTCAGAAATTTTTTAAATTTATTAATGTTAGGTAATGGTTAAAAAATATTCATTTTTTCAAGGCAAACTATAGGTGAACTCAAAAAGCTCTGTGCTCTGCAGTTGTATTTGGAACTTTTTGAAATTTTTCCTCAAACTTAAACCAATGTACCTATGGAAAAAATGTATATATTTAGTATTTATTCATTGTAAATTTATGCATCTTGTATTTAGTATTTAAATACACTTTTAGAAATTTAAAACCTATGAATATATAAATAAATATATTATGTTTATAATGTAGAGTACTTGTGAATATTATTTTCATTTATTAAAATATATTATGGTTAGATTTGCAGAAAGTAGGTATTATATTGGCTTTTTTGTACGTGAATTTTTTTACCTAGATTCTAAATATATACCTATTTTTGTTTCAAATTGTATTTTCTCAAAAATATGTTGAATACATTACTATTAGATACTTTATATTCTAATGTAGTAAAATATTTTTCATATGTATAATAGTTATAGAGTTATAGGTAATGGTTAAAGTTATTAAGAACAAAATATTTCTTATAAGATCAATATTAATCTACACTGTATTCAAAAGTTTTTGATTTTACTGTGAAGCTTTAGGTAGACAACAATATAATTTGCATATCTCGTAACTAGTTGCCTACATTAAAAAAAAATCATGTCACGAATCAAGGTTTAAAAAAAAAGTAACAAGAATATATTATATAGTTTACCTTGGCCAACCCCAAATAGTTGGGATAGAAGGCGAAGGAGAAAAAACAGATATAATACAGCTTATTTACTTACCTATAATGTTTGTTTAAAATAATAAGTAGCTAATATGAGTTATCTACCTACCTATTTATATTAATTATATTAAGGATGAAAATTATCCGATATTGAATAGGTTTAACCGTTATCTCAACTACCTTGTAATAATCACAATATAACACTAATATCATAATAAATTGTACATACACTTATCATATATTTTATTATGCCTGTTTTGGTTGTTATGAATAGTTAATAGACTCATGTAGAATTTACCAGATTGAAAAATTTGCAATCGATTTATTTAAATTCAAATAATTATTATATAAAATATATATTATATTATAAATAAATAAATAATATATTATAAATAATTATTAGGCATTACACATGTAAAACTTGGCCACAATATAAAGATGTACTTTAAAGAACATTCGAAAAATGAGGATTCTTTAAATTTGACCACAGAAAGTCAAATTTGTACTTATAACATGAAATAATCTAATTTATTTTATAATGATGCCCATTATTATGCTTTATGCCGTTTAACAAAGTTTGTAAGAATCATTATTATCAATTTCATATTATATATTGTTGTGTGGTAAAGGTAGGTAGTGCTTAAGCGTTATCGCGTACTATTTCTACAGTAGGTAGGTATACGAAATAACTGATATGCATTAGGTAGGTAGTCAACATTATCTATAAGTAGGTAGGTGGGTCTACATTAATTTTATATTGAAAGTGTACAGTAATTAGGTACTGTGACCATTGAGAAATTAAGTGCATTGAGGTGGTTGGCCAACAACATCCGCTTGGCGTTGGCATCTAAAAGCAACTGCTATCGAACGAATGGGTTGATGTAAAAATAAATACAAAATATTGTACAGGACCGTAGCCCAGGAAGTAATACTTACTTCGTTGAAAGCCATCGCGTCAGACATTTCGCGGGCAACCGGCCGAACGCGTTATGCGTGCTTACAATGTAGCAAAATTCGTCGTTGTCGTCGTCCCGTTATCGGACGCTATTGGCCCGTCTGGAAAAGCAGGATGGTAAGCTGATGATCGTCGTCGTATGGACGCTGAAATTCCACCGTCGACCCGACCACATTATTCGTACGGATCCGCGGCGTCCGCTCTCGGCCGTCGGCTGTACGTACTGTATGCGGACGAGTGTGTTACATCTGACGCGCACGGCTTCGGCTGGTCGCCAATAACGCGTATTTCCTGGGACGGTGACACGTAGGTACCTATCCCGACCAACTTTTCATCGAATAACGAATACGTTATTTCGTCAAACGAATTTATCCTGTAAAGAAGAGATTTATCTCTCGTCAAAACTACGCGGACTCAATACATACGTGTGAGTGTGTTTGTGTGTGTGTGTGTTTGTAGAAAATAAAATATACCTATTATAAAAAAACGATGATAAAACGGACGTAATCGTGTATGGGTAAAAAAAAAAAATCTCCAGGTAGGTGTATATTTTCATAGGTGCATTGTTTTTTTTACTCTGATACGGCTGTGGAGGCAGCAGTTTCGTACGTTTACAACTTCACCGGAATGCAAGGAGGTTAGGTTGTCGGATTTGTCAAACACGTCAATCCTACGCGTATTTTAAAATAATTTTTTCTTATATACCTACCTATATAAGTACTTCCTAATGTAATTATAAAACAAAATATTTTTCTGTGCACTTGTTTTGTTATTGCCCCTTCACGTGTAAGCACCGTTTTGGATTTGGTACACAATTTAATACATTAATGTAATATATGGTGTAATATATATAGGTAATATATAGGAATTTTGACCCTGGGGAAAAATATAAAATTACGAAAAATATAAAAAAAAGGTCAATTTTTTTTATTGAAATAATTTCCAAAAACACAAATAAGCTCATCGATTAATACGTCAGCATTTATGAGCATTATAGACCTTGAAATATTTTACGCTGGCCAAAATATTTATGCCACCCAAAAATTTTATGCCAAGGCATCAAACCCCGTCTAACCCGCACCAAGCGTCGTCCCGAAGAAAGATTTGGGGAGAGGGGTAGAAATGGGAAAAAAAAAATATAATACTTCTCTTCAAAACATAAAATAAGCAAAATAAAAAAAAACTAACTAATTAACTTTTTCCCTATTTTGCCGACTAAAATCCTAATAATTTATAGTTTTCCGACTTAAAATTCCGAAAAATACTTTATTTCTGCATAATTTCCCCTAGAAAAAAAAAAGCCGTTACTTTTTCTACTATTTGCGGACTGAACTTAATTTTGCCGACTGCTTTCCAAAGTTGGGGAATGAGACACCCCTCCCTCCCTCTGGACGGCCATGCCCCTCAAATTCCGTCACTGACAGAGTTTTATTTTAGGTAACACGAAATATTTATGTTGGGTAAATCTTGGATTAAAATGGAGTTTTCGGGGTGAGCATGGGAATATTTAGCTGTAAATACATATATGTATTTTGGAAAATGTTCACACTTAAATGGATAATAGAACTTGATTTTTTTTAAATATCAACCCGTATTTCTGACAACAGATTTTAATAGGTCAAAATTTTTGCAAACAGTTTTTTTTTGTTAACCTTTGTCCTACTCCAAAATTGACCGAGTTACATTTGTTTGAAATTTGAAAATTTCAATTATTTTAAAACTTGAAACACCTGTAACTTGGTAAATTTTGGGTTTAGGATAATGATAAAAATTACTAAAAAATGTTTTTCTACTCAAATTTGTTGTCAAATATTGAACGACATTAATTTTGTCCGCAGCACCAAATATTTACAGGCAAATTTATTTTTAATTTTTCAAATTCAAAACAGTTGTTGAGTTGTAATTTGGTTCAGTTTTGTTAACAGGTTGAAATAGAAAAATATTTTTCAGTAATTTTTATCATTACTCTAAATCCAAAATTTGCTCAGTTACAGCTTTCAAATTTTAAAATAATTGCAATTTTCAAATTTCAAATAACTGCGTATTTCGGTCAATTTTGGAATAGGACAAATGTTGATAAAATTTTTACAAAAATATTAACCTATCGAAATCCGGTGTCAGAAATATGAGTTGCTATTTAAAAAAATTGAGGTCTATTGCCCATTTAAAAATGTGCAGAACATTTTCCAAAAATGGAATGTATTTAAATATACCCATGCTCACCACGAAAACTTGTGTTAGGTAGGAACCTAAAGGGAAGTGTACTGTAGTATAATGCATTTTTGGATATATAGGTAGTGATGGCCATTCGTTTCCGAAAATCCGGGACGTTACTGGTTTAGGAACCAAGTTCTGGTGTCTCGAAAAAGTCCATCGGAACTAGATATATTGTTACCGGGTTTGAGTAAGACCATTTATAATGTCTCGGAATTAAAAATTTGATTAACAATATAGGTACGTATTTAAAATTAAAAATTTATATAAATAATATAAATAATTATTGATATAGGTAGGTAATAGGTACCATATTATTATATTTTGCACGATTATTGAACAATTTGTGAAGTTTCCGCATTTTCCGTATAGTTTATCGTCTATCGGGGTTTATTTTATTATCAAGTACATACCTACCCCAGACTACATTTTATTTATCAATTATTAACCTCTATGAAGTTTGTATATAGTATAAATTCATAAATTGTTTTGTGAAAGGACGCCACACATGCGTTATTTTACCATAAAAACTATTTTGCGAGAAAAATGTGTTCTCGGGCTGTTATCATAAATACGAGTAAGAAACTAAATTTTTACACAATATTATTGACAAAATCATCTGAGTTCTACCGTTGTTATTTTTCAAAAATATAAAACCTTAAAAAAGTTATTAATCTTGTAAAAACTATTTTTGGGGGGATTTTTACAAGTAGCATAACATCGATTATATTTGTGATCTCATAAAATGGAAGATAACGGAAGAAAAATAATTTTGTCTACAATATTGTGTAAAAATGTAGTTTCTTATAATTATAACAACAGCCTGAGAACACATTTATCTTGTAAAACGGTTTTATTAACAAATATCGAGATTACACAACAATAAAAGTGTTACTGATACGGAACTATTTTCAAATTTCTGTTAAAATGTAGGTTGGTACTTAAATATTTTTAAATTATATTATTTTTATTTTTCTTAAAATGTTTTAAAAATTGTCTATACAGAACCCCTTAACAGTGGCGGATCGAGAGCTAGATTTGGGGGGGGGGGGAGCAAAAGCCTGAAATTTTATAACATGTTAAGATTATTTCATGGTCGCTAATTTAGAGGAGAACTACATGACAATAATTTTTTGCTGAAACCGTTAGTAAATATACCTACAAATATTGGCATTGAACAAAAAAAAAACCAACAGGTAGATTTGAAAAACTAAGTTTGACCTTCCTCTTGCATCATAGCATGGTGACTACGTTATAAACTATTTGGTTCAAAATTTAATTGACTTTCATCTAAATTTTTGATTATTATTTATTTTTTTGATAAAGATGACAGATTATTATCGGTCTCCGACAATTCATTTAAAATTTAATAATTTCAATAAAATTACAGGAATAATACATATTAAAAAAGAAATCATATACAGTATAGTAAAATATAATATAAAAACGAGTTTGAGGGGGTAGGTGGCATTTTCCCTCCCCCCCTGGATCCGCCACTGACCCTTAAATATCGCATGTATGGAGTTCATTCAATGAAAATACTTAATATTCAAAAAAATTTATAGGATTTGCGTAAGTTTTAAAAAAATGGACCCCCTCCAAAAAAAAACAAACTGTGTACTAATGAAGCTGGATTATATTGTACCGGATTTCTTAAAATTTAATCTGGCCACCCTAATATAGGTAGTATAATTAAAATAAATAAAACATAGTAAACAAAATAATATATAAGACGCTAATATTAATCAATCATGTTGTGGACTGTAATTTTGGGAATTTTACATTACATTTTCATAAAAATTTTTGCATTGTATTTTTTTAATACTTAATTTAAAATATGAATTTCAAAAATATATACTAGTCTCAAGTGGGTGATGAAAATTTGGGGATGAAATGTTTTCATTCATATGATTTTGACATTATTCAAAATACTCAAGTATTAAATACCTATTTGACAAAGGCTTGACATGATTATAAAAGGTTCATATGGTGGTGGTGTCAACAAAAAACTTGCCTGAAGGAAAAATCTATAGGAATATTAAATACTTCCTAAAAGTTCTTAAAATAGTATATAAACTTTCCACTTATTTAGACACAAGTTTAACCTATTATTTTTATCATTAGTTTAACAAAAATGTCGTATGGTTTACGCGGGTTGGGACGATAACATTTTTGCTGTTAATGACGGGATGCAGTAGGTTGGTCTTACCTATTTTTGTACAAATATCAAGAAAACCTTACAATTTTATTCAGAAAATTTTTTTTCTTTATACTTGGTGTATCTACTGGAAAATTTGTTCAAAATTGTTTGTAAATAATAGGTTTAAATATATATATATTTTGAGTCAACCATATTATTTATATAGGTACCTACCTACCTAATGTCCTACTAATATAATAATAATTACTATTATTATAAAGACGTTCTTTATAATCTACTGATTTATCTCATTATTATTTTTTTTTTACAAGTGTCTACCCACTTGACTTTGGACTTTCCCACTAAAATAACTAAAATTTCGTACTTCACATAACATATTCGAACAATAACAGATTCATTCATAGGTAGTGTAACTATAAGGTATTTAAAACATACCATATTAACAAAATTTTCAACAGTATATTCTGTAATTTAAGTAATTTACAAGAATTTCGATGGACCGATACTAATTTTCAGTTTGTAAGTTTTACGTACCTATAGTACAAACAAATTTTCGTAGGATTTTGAAATTTGTACCTGAAAATCCTTTATAACTTGCAAGAATTTACAAATTCACTTTTGGTATATTCTAGTTGTCCTAGACTCTAGAATAACCTCTTACCTCTTATAAGTTTTTAAAGTTGCTTATTAATGTGATTGTTAAGTTTGATCACCGAAATTGTCTTCGAACTTAGGAATCGATAAATAAACTTAGAAATCTGACCATTCGAAAATTTGAAGTCAATTTTTTTAGTATAATTATATTGTTTGATTGTTTTACATTACTCGAAGATGGCTTTTCATAATTAAATAAATTAAATAATACAATTATTGTAAACGATAATAATAATAATAACAATATTTATAATATACTCAAAATACTCTCAAGCCTTCTCTAGTAACACCGGGACACCTGTACCGGTTATCATTACCTAACCTAACCACCAGGAATCAAATTAAAATTGTATAAAAAAATTTAAAAAAGTCAGTCCCATGATTGAGGGCTCCCGACTCCAGAGAGGTCACATGACGTTGGATTGTCCCCCACGACGGGAGATGATTGAAAATCTGTAACAAATTGCTAACTTCGGAACCGGGGCTCTGACTACTATACTTTCTACTATCGAGTATGAATCATCACACACGCCTCAACTCATAAAACATTTGCACTAAAGACAAGTCATTTCCTCGTAAATTTTTCAACAAATCTTAATTCCGGCGATTGGATTCAAACCTCAGACCATCACTTACTTAACACTTTTTGTAGTTACGTTTAACCGATAGATGTACGCTCCAGTGATACAATCGTAGGTAGTCGGAATTGTGGGTAAATAAATGCTCGAGTAATGGTACACGATTATATAGGCACAACAAAGAAGAGGACGTATTTTAAATTGCCGTAGCGCATTCAATAAAAGCAAGAACACGCTTTAATCGGTGGCAAAATGTGTTGTACACCAAGGAATATAACATACCAAAAGTCACTTTTTTGGGTAGTCAAAAACCGAATTTTGGATTGCTCATAACTCAAGGGGAAGTGGAACTAGGTTTTGGTTAATCCGTTTTTGTTTAAAGTCCCAATTCATAAGTGCCCATTAGGGAGCAGGGGTGCGTTTATTTTATGAGTAATTTAAAAATATTCCATTTTTATTGTTGTATAATTGCAATATTTGTTTAAAAAAAATACCATGTTATATATCGGGTTTGTAAACTCAACAACTATCTCTAGTAATGCAAAACAAATAATTATAGTACCTATTTCAACAAAAATAATTTTCGATGAACAAATATTTTAGTAACGTCCATATCTATACTTCTATAGAAGATTTTTAGAGATTACCAAACAAAATGTTAAATGTATTATTATTATCTACATATTTTGTTTGGTATCTAATACAACATATGCTTAAAACATATACTAATATTATATAGTATTCTCGCTACAATAATGATATACATTTTTATCGTTACATTACTTACATTACATAAGTGATTGCTTGAACACAATTATATTTAACAAATATAGGTACCTACTTATCTATAGTAAATAAATATAACATTAAAATTTAACTGGGTTTACCAAAATACTGTATTTATTTTTCACATTGTAACGTCTACAATTTTATTGTTATTTTAAATAATATATTGGTTATAAACACAAAT
Source organism: Pemphigus obesinymphae (assembly GCA_025469235.1). Classification (NCBI taxonomy): domain Eukaryota; kingdom Metazoa; phylum Arthropoda; class Insecta; order Hemiptera; family Aphididae; genus Pemphigus; species Pemphigus obesinymphae. The sequence goes on along the minus strand of JAIPRL010003268.1, from coordinate 8,319 downwards.
TCGTGATTAACAAAATAATGTTTGTATCTGTATCTTTACGAACCAGTATTTACAATACAAATTAATGTATTGATTATTAAATTTTGGTTCTTGATACAGCAAATCATTTAACATAACTATTTTGTAATAATCTAGTCTATTGTTTTTTTCGTGTACTTACTTCCGTACTACAAGTTTTAAGGCTTTCAGAATGATTGAATATAATTAATATTGGCCCAAATAAAAAAAAGATAATTTTTTCTAATTTTTGATAGAGGATTTTTTTGCAAGTATTTTACATCTATAATTGTTGATCCTTAAATAAGTCGAAAATTTTAAATTTTCAATTGCTTATGAAAAATATAATATTAACATCAAATAAAAATGGCTTTGTCAAAATTTAGTAAATGTTGTCAGCTTTTTATTGATATAAAATTTATTCGATTATTTATACAATTATTCTAGCCGACATAATACTTGATGTACGAAACTACGATTTTTCGGACTATTTTTCAGAGTGTAGCGTCGCCCCGTGGAATATAGATTATAGAAGAGATGTCAATCAATCTTAAGAGGATCCTTCACGTCATGTACAAAAAACAGTGAAAAGCACCTTTATGCACTTCCAATAGTACATATTGTATAATTATCGTAGATTAACGATTTTGGTACCAATAGAAAGATGAGAACTTAAAACTATGACATTACGCCAGTTTTTTAAATAATTTTATTTGAAATTTTAGTCTATATACAATTTTAAAAGCAAGATTTTTTCATGTTTTCAACGGTTTATACGTACCTATAACATAATAGAACTAATCAATCGTGAAACGCTGGCATACGGTCATAGTTTAAGTTTTCATTTCTCTATTGGAACCAAAATCGTTAACCAATTATACAATATATACTATTGGAACTGCAAAAACAATTTTTATATATGTTTCTTTAACAAATATCGTAATTACACAATAAACATTTGAAAAGTGGTACAATAATACGGGAATATTTTTAAATTACTTTTAAAACATTTTTTAATTGTTGAATTTTAATTTTTTTTTACCTATACAAAACCACTTAAAAATATTGGTATTCACTTAAGATTTTTTTTTTTACAGATTTAAAATCGGACCGGTCAGTCTTTTTGTCACAACAAAAGAATTTTTATGTTAAAAAGTGATTTGGTATGCGGCCGTATTTTGGACATTAGTATATTTCTTATTGTTTTTTTTTCAAATGTTTATATTTTATTTGAAGGTTCTTATAATAGCATAGCAATTAAATAATACGTCTACACATATTACCCTTCATTATATGTTACAGTTTTTTTATAAATAATATTTTTCATTAATTAATTAAAAAAATAGTAGGTAGGTATACATTAATTTATACTTACTTACTGGGATGGATAATGAGACAATAAATATTATTGATGGTCATTTTTAAAATTATATTTAAATATTTTTAAATCATTATATTTTAATATTTCTAAAAATGTCTTAAAAATTGCCTATACACAACCTCATAAAAAACGAGTGTGTATCGTCCTCTTAAATAATGACCGTAAGCCACATGCATGGCGTAAATTTTTTCTAAACACACAAATACTTCAGGGGAGGAGTTCAATTAAGAATTATGAAAAATATTAATTTTTAATATTTTTTTCAAAAAGTTTTTCTTCAAAATAATGTTTTCTGCTACAATTAAAATCTTTGAAATTCTATCACAGCTGGTGAGGGTGCCTAGTGGTGGGGGTCGGGGGCTACATGGCCCCACTGGCCCTTCCTTAAATCTGGTTATATATATTATATACAATATACATATAATATATGTATATATATATATTTTTTTTTTTGTTTGAAATTATATTACTATATTGAACGTCGCTCAGAATGGTTTTTTGAATGCAATGATTTATCTTTTCTTTCATTTTTAAAATAATAATGATACACCATCTGTCCCTGGACAACGATTTTTTTAAATTTAATATTTCTAAACATCAACAAATTAAAAATTATATTATAGCTATATTTATTAATTTTCTGAGTACAAATGGGAAACAAAATAAAAATGAAAAACGTTTTAAAAAAATGTGTAAATTAGTTTATACATTTAATATAGCCTATGCCTTATTAACACAATAATATAGTAGATAATAATATAACTTAGTAACATGTATCATATTATATTATTATATTATAATTTATATTACTTGTTACACAGTTTCCTCGAAAAAGTTCAAAGTTTCACAAAATCACAATAAAACAATATATAAAATCATAGAATTTAGTTCCTCTGTCGAGTAAGTCCCCTAGCGAAATGTTCAACTTGTGTACCTAATTATAATCACTTTGGCGGGCGGGGGAAACTCTTTATCCATTCACTTGGTTTTTGATAACAAAAAATATAAAAACCATTAGCCGGAAAATGTTATTATGTGATAACTACGGTTATTGACCAGATTATATCTCTACTATACACACGGTATAGTTTTTCATTTTTAAAAATATTAGGTTTGGCAAATCATGTCGAATGCATGTGTCTTTAATGCAGCTGAAAATCGGATCAGACGCAGTGCTGTGTAACAATTATAATAGTAATCAATTTATCATTAAAATATTCTACGATAAATAGACGTTTATATTATTTCTCTGATATTATAAAATCAAATTAAAATGTTTATTAAGCGACTTATAGCCACTAGAGCACAGCACTGCGCCTGATCTGAATTATTGCCTCATTTTTGCAGCAATATGGGCACTGGCATTTGCATTGATATTTGCAATTATATAGAGTTGCACTACCTATCCTAATATAAAGTACTACCATTTACCTGCTGAGTTATTAATTATTATATCACAATGTATACGTACTATCATTATTTTAGGAATGAAGATCGAATGTGTACTGCATTGAGGTTGTACAGATATGTAAGTACCTACTGCGTTAAGAAAAATAGATATGGGAGGGGATTCATCCTTTATATCCCCTCTTCCCCGTGAAAACGCCCATACCTTTTGCAGACACAAAATTAAAATGATCAATGGGAACAACTGGAGGGCAGGCGTATGCGTATTGTTGATTTAAAATATATTTTTAAATCCATACAATACGATATATCATGACGGAAAATGCAATAACCATAAGAAGAGACAAAATTGTATGTAGGTATGTATAGTATAATAAATTAGTCTATAACTTGTGAAAAGAGGAAAAAATGGTCAAATTTGAAATATAAATTAAAATATTCAATTTATTTGAGTGTTATAAAAAAAATTCTGATAAATAATTTATCTGAAAACTCAATATATACTTATACATACTTTACATGAAAATTAAAATACTATTTTACAGGACTTTAAAAAAGCAGATCAGTCCTTCAGACCTTTTGACTATGGTGTTGTAAAACAAAGTTGCTAATGTATAATCGTTCTAAGACAGTTTTAAATTTCAAACTTACGCTCAACGACCTAAAAACCAATTTTAAAATTAGTCAAATTTAGAGGATCTTCTGGTGGTGGCAAATTGTAAATTTGTTGAAAAGTTAGTCCAGATAAAAGGTCACTAAATATTTCGCTTTTTATTTGTCGTACAACAAAAAGTTTTACAAAAAAATAGTAAAGGAGATAATTATCTACAAAAAGGTAATATGCATTATTTGTGTACCAGTGAAAAAAAAATAGTATTTTCGTAAATATATTTACCATAATAAAAAAATAATCCTCTCTAAATCAGGGTTTTTCGAAAATTCTCAATAAATATTATACTTAGGTACGAGAAAAAGTTTCAATTAAAAATTATTTATCATTTAATTGTCTATTTATTTTATAATTACACATTTTTGTCGTCTAGATGTAAAGGTTAAGCCAGAAAAAATGCCTGAAATGTTTGCAATTAAGAACACCACAATTGGAAAAGTCTGTAGGCAACAAAATATCGAAAAAAAAAAATTCCTTTACATATTTTACGTAAAATGTATGGGTTTAATTATCCTATCGAAAAAAACATATAAAAAAATATATATATATATTCGCATCACATAAAATTAATATTATAATATGTATTATTAAATTTCTTTCAAAGGCAAACGTCGCATAGGTAAAAACCGTATACCGCGACAACGATTGCTCGTGCGTATAAACAATATACGTTTTCGTAAAACCTAATTTCACTGGGCATTATATTAATTATATTAATTCATTATATTAATGTATAAATGTTCAAACGTACACAAAATATATTGTCGAATTGTCATAATGAAATTATCGGTAGGTAATTGTCTATTTTTTTTTTTTTATGCGTAAGTTAACTAAACGATCAACTCCACGATGAAATCGATGTGATAGACTCGAAATAATATTATTATTATAATATGAAAATACGCAACACGAAATTATTCAATTATTGTCAATGAAAAAGTAATCGACCTGTACAGTGCACACGTAAAATATACAGCTAGTATAATATATGTATATATATATAGACCGGTTGTACAGTGTACACACAATGCAGTGACAATAATATTGTATATACGTACAGCATACGGCATAGGCGTGTCCAGACTTCATTAGCAGGTCATGCACTTACCCTTACATCCCCGTAAAAAAAAAAAAAAGAAAAAAGTTGGTCAAAACTCGAAACATTTATACGATCACAAACAGTTTTTTTTGACAATATGTAAAGAAAAAAATATTCATTTTGTATTTACCCAATCAATGGTAGGTATATATATTAGTAACCACACACGCAGTCAGTGTCTTAAGTTGGCCGACTGATTGAAAACATTTTGTATGAGCATAAAAAAAAAAAAGGTCACACGTAACAACAATTTGGCTGACTGTAAACTCATTTCCCTACCCTAAAATACTTTTTAAAACTTGTAAATAAGCAGAAATAAAAAAAAAAGGTCGCACGTAACAATTTGCCCGACTGTAAACTTATTTTTCTCTTTTGAACCTTACGCACCGAATAGCCGACTGATAATACGATTTGGTCGACTGAATGAACTTTTTTGGGGGGGGGGGGAAGAGGCCTCTGCACACACGACACACATAAAATAAAACAATGAATCCGTGACAAAATAAACTATAACTTAACATCAAATAAACGTTGTCGTGAATAAATCTGTAATATAGCGCAGAACACGGTAATTCAGCCAAATTTTAAATTTTCGGCTAATTTTCCAGATGGTGCCTGTACATGATAAGCACGATCCGCAGACACGCCTATATGGCACACAGGTATGTATGCAATAGGTATAGTAAGTTTTTATTGCAATTTTATTATGATTATCAGTATTCGAATAAAATAAATAAAATTCGGAATCTACAGCTCACGCAATAATTAGCTCACATAACTCACACGAATATTAATTTACACACTTACACATCGATGTGAGTGATATTATGACCGAAATATACATGCTACATAAAAGGCATAATCGTTACTCCTTAGAATACGTCGTTAAATTCTGAAACTAACGTAATAATATAATGTATTCTTTCATGTACAATAAATTACCTATATAATACTCCTTAGAAAATAAGTTGTGAGAATTCGTATCTTTCACAGACCACATTACCACAATAACAAAATATTCAACGAATTTCTTTTTGAATAAGTGATTTATACGTCAATAGTTTTCAAGTCTAGGAAATCTTCTCTCCCCTCCCATTATAAAAGACAGATCTCCCTGTATAACATAAGATACATCTCTCCCGGCCAGGAATACAATATTTATTTGCTTATTTATTGTATAATATACCCACACAGGGCTACATTATATGTTTATTATGTATATTATATTATCGGTACCTAATATCGGTTTTATACTGGAATTTCATTTTATATTGAGTATGGAAAACTGCAGTAGGTTAGGTTAAATGACTGATACCATAAAATTATAAATGCATTTCATAATGCATAGATTAAAATGATTAAATTAGTCATAATCAGTTATCGGGTTAAAACCAAATATGTACAATAAAAAATCGTCGACCATTTTTATTTACAAAATGTTGACGATGTAGGTATAATAGTATAATATAATGTGTACCTATTTCAGGATATAAATAGTATTTTGGATAAATGTATTTTATTATTGTTAGCATTGATATAATCCTTATATTATAAGCCTTATATAATCAATGTTATTAGTAATTTATTTATTATAATATTGTGTCTAACATGTGAAAATAAATTATAACCAGGAAGAAATACGGCACTATTATAATTTATTTTTTTATTTTTTATTTAAAATATATTATTATACCTATCTATGTATTATATTTTAATCTTTAAGAATATATAATATTATGTAAACTCTCTATCCGTTTCTAAATAGTTGGGAGAAAAGTACTTAAAAAAGTATAGTAGAGAATAAAAAGAATATTTTATTACAAATACCCATTATAATATATAATTATTAAATTTTAATTACTCTACAAAAATATTCATATTGTTTTTTAATATTATAATATGATAAATATATAGGAAATATTCAATAGGTGAAAATATAAAATAATTAAAAATCATAACTCATCTACTGCCTACGCACCCAATTCCTATATGTATAATATTAGTATATTCAACCATTTAACTTCTGAGATAATTTTTTTCTTGTACGTCCACCTGTGCTGATATAATTGTGTAACAATAATATTTGTTAATACATATATTATTTTTCAGTGTTAAAATATCTTAAAATTCTATTTCAATAATTACAATTTTTTTTTTTCAAAAGTCATTGTCCACCAAGTTACACAGTTTTTTTTATAATCGATAACCATTGGGTAAGGTTAGGTTTGACCTCCCTCTTTTCCCTGCAGTACTACTTATTACACTACTTATTTAATATTATTATATAATTATATTAGTACATAATATATAATACATATTATAGCTTATTACTACTAATTAAACCGTATAATAATAATTAAAAAAAAAAAAAAAAAAATACCAAGAAAATCGAATTTTAGATTTTAGAAATAATTGATTGTCTAAACAGATATCACGAATCTATTTTTTTTGGAAGTAAAAAGAAATTTATACGATACGTTTATACATTAGTAACCATTGAAAACATGGAAATAATAATTTTTAATCAAATTATCCGTAGCGTTTTGAAAATTCAATCACCAAATTATATTAGCTTCAATTTTAAATCATGATATGAAATATGAATATAATTAATGTATTTAAGAATATAATATATTACTAAAAGTATTATAATTCACCTCAGAGAACGAAGAACATGTATGATAAATTTAGTGTCGATCGGTTGAACCATTCGGATTTGTATTGAGTGCTGACAAACAAACAAATAAATAAACAAATTTTCGGATTTATATATAGATAGTATTTCATGTATGCATATTCAAATAATATAGCTATAAAATTAAATCAAATATTGCCATTGTAGAACAAGGAAATGAGTACATTTACAATTAATATAAAGATATAATTATCATTTTGAAAATTTGGACCTCAAAAAAGTTATACGACTTATATATGGATATATAGCTTCTTTAATATATAATTATGTTTTTTATTCTGTAATGTATACTTTTTTTTTGTAAACTGTAATTAAATATTTCGTAAGGATTTATATATAATTATAAATTTGCATATTACAAGGGTGCATAATTTTGGTTTCATTTTAACCAGATATATAGGTATATGTATTTTACAGTAATACAATACTTATTTATATGTACCTACTATGAAATACATTTATTTTTATATTACTAATAATTTTATTTCTACTAAGTTTTACTATTTGGATAACAAAATTTATATACATTTTAATGGATGTTTTTTCAATCTCATATTTATTGTTAATTATTATCATTTTACATGATAATATATATAGATATTAAATAAATATATATTTAAATTATCTTGTTACTTTTCAACTAGTTGATATCTTAATTATATTAGTTTTGAATTGTAATTATGCAAAAAAAATATATCCATTTTTAAATACAATTAAAAATGTGTAACTTTGTTTATAATGCATTCATTTTCGAACCGACAACCGATAATAAAATATTCAGATAAAAAAAATATTTATCTTGATATTTAAAACTAATCTAAACTTTAAAGTTATTCATTTTACCTAATATATTTTATGGTATACGATATATTTACGATTAAATTTAACACTTAGAATAAACAACAGGCAAATATAATTAAATCTAATAATATTTACTTGATACCAGGGGCGTCATTTGGGGGGGGGGGTCAGGGTGTGCGGTTGCACCCCTTACTTTTAAAATATTCTCAATTGGCCTGCTGAAATAATGTACCATTTATTAAATAATTAAAATTAAATTATATTTATAA
>JAIPRL010003267.1:0-48697 GCA_025469235.1 Pemphigus obesinymphae | reverse complement strand
AGTTTTTGCTTACGCATTAAAAAACTATTATGAAAATCGAAAAATGACCTCTCAAAAGTACCAACTAGATGCAATTTGCTACCGGAAACAGGGTATGAGTGTAAAGATCGGAGCACTCCTTCTGGTAATAAATTTGTTAACAGAGAAAAAAAAATAAAATAAACATCATTGTAAAACCACTAGCTCCCTCGCTACGCTCAGAATCTAAAATTCAATTTTTAATTATAAATTTAAATTTTACCATTTTTATATTTTTTAATTAATTTTAATTAATTTATAATTTTTAAAGTACACAAATTTACCACCACTCCTCAAAAAATGTAATTCCGATTTTTTAATCTATCTTTATGAATCTAATAATTTATGGAATATACACATTTTTTTTAGCATTTTATAATTAATATCGACAATATTACTAGATTTCTATCTATACGATTTGTTATATGAAATAATATGGTGGCGTGCCGCTCTCATCACTTGCCAACAACGTTCGACGCGCACCGTTCTATATTCTACAATGTACACGCGGGACGTCACGCAACCAATTTACCATAATTGCACTCTACACACACAAAACACACCACCGCCGGTGCCACAGCATCATCAGCGCCAAAACTACCGACGAGTGTCTATACGTATACATAATATATTATTTATATATAATAATGTAGTACGAATAATTTTTATGTAAACATAATAATAATAATATTATTATCACGACCCAACGAACATCAATTGGATTGCTATACTAACCTGTGTGTACTTTTGGTCGATTTAATTTTATATACAGCAATGGAATAAAAAATACCAAAAAAAAAGCTTAGAACAGTCGTCAGTGCACGTCCAGGGAAGAAATGAATCATTTTTTAAGTTTTTTTTTTACAAAAAAAAAAAAAAGTAAATATTCGGTACTACACACTTTTTATTGTATATCTTAAGTTGTTTTTTTTAACAGCACGTGGTATACTTATACGAAAGACGGATTTAGAAATGAGAAAAAGAGAGCGGCTAAAGGCTAGACACAGAAAATGTATTTTAGATTCCGAGAAAGGCATCAAAGCGAAAAAATATAAATCATTCAACGATGAGTTTTTTTTTATCTTTGTATTATTTTTTTTTTTTTTTTTTTTGTGTGTGTTTGATATAGGTACCTATTATAGGTATCCTATCTGAAATTTGATTAAAATTCAGAACTAACTGCGTTGGAAAAAACACTAGGTAGTTATTGTAATGTAATACCTCGTGTAATACCTAATCGATATTGATTATGTCTTATTTTAATTCAAATAATTAATTCCAAGGCTTGATATTTTATAAGATTACCTATTTAAAATTGTTGGTCATTTTTAGAACTATAAAATACCTACAATTTTTAAATCTTGAAAAAATTATATCGGTTCAATCAGGTACTTAACTATAAAGATATTATTTTAATTATACTCCAAAAATTAGAAAAGTAACTAAGAGTAACTTAAAGTAAATTAGAGCAGTAAATATTTAAGTCCTGTCCCTTGTACTTATTATTATTATATATGTACCATGGTACATAATGTATCGCTGAAAAAGGCAGAAATTCACACTTAGGGTCAAAGCCCCCTGTGCAAGAGTCGGTGTTTTATTATTTTGAAACACCCTCCCCCCTCCTTCAACACTCCCAACCACACAGAACCCCACGAACATATAATATTTCCTAGTTGCGCCACTGACAAACAAAATATACTATTTTACTCTCTCCAAATGGGTGAGCACATATTAAACGGCGAAATAAGAGAGAATAGATATGAGACAGTGATAGAGAGAAAATTATGTAACCCGTCGCAAGCCAAGACGACATTTTAATGCTCTGTGTCGTTAATTTCGTATAACTGCAAAGGGGTTATCGCACCGAGAAAATACAATTTAATGTAACAGACCAATTATAATAATGCTTGATATTTAATTTTTATAAAAAAAAATCTTGAATACTTACAATGTGCTAACGCGAATTTACATGGAATCTTACGAATATAGGAATATTACTAATATAATTTCAAATTCTGTTTTCAATTACCTATACTTACATTATAATTTTAAAGTAAATAATTTTCTAAAAAAATTTGATAGAACAACTTTTCAATTTCCCCCCCCTGCTGGGAATTTTAGAAATTTCTTGAAAAACAATAGAATTTAGAACGTCGCACTTGTCCTAAAATTCAGTCTAACTAATAATTTTAAAGATCTTTATTTATGAGATTTTATTTAAGTAGGTTAGATTACAAAGGCTTAGTTACAATGAATTACAAATCCTCGTGGGACATCCGTTTTATGGCTATAGATATTTTACTATACTGTCTATTTCGTCGAAATTTCGATATTCTTCGACGACATTTGTATCAAAACGACAGCCGACGGAGTAAACAATATCATCAGAAATAAAACCACTGGTTTTATAATAATACATATATTAGGTACATTATACTGCTGTACATTGTATTAATAAATACAAATTTATAAGCCAGTCTGTATTTATATGAAATATTTCTCGTGCGAATTCTAAGTAAAAATCAAATAACATAATAATACATGTACTATTACCAATATTGTTTAGATGAAAATCAAAACGTGTAATTTATATATATATATATATATATATATCTGTGGACAATCGAGAAATAATAAAATTTTATTAGGATGTCGCGTCGTTCAACGGTGCCGAACACGTGTGTTTTTCAACCACAAGCGTAAACCGACAAATGAATCGTTTTACTTTACACCTTTCTATCGTGAACATTTTTCGTTATACTCGAAATTATGTCGTTTAGGTACTCATATACGGTATCCATAAAATATGTTACTAATAATTTGAAATTATAAAAATGATAATGGACGAAAAAAAAATTCAAGCTCATTTAAAACACATGTGGCGGTCAGTTATACGGTATTATATTTTATTCTCTCGAGAAGTATTTCCGTTCTCCATAGGTTATCCGTAACACTCATTTTAAACACGCATCCAGAATGACAGCTATAATAGTAGTTGGGTTATAATACTGAAAACGGTTTCGGACTTCAGTCCTTTGTTCTTGGGCGGAAAAAAACATATTATACCGATATACGTTTGAAAATGTCAACGCGTAAAATATATACCCAAAACTAATATAGTTGTGTTTATAAAAGATCATGGTAATATAACACCGAACTTTTAAATATTATAGATATATCGGATTACCGCGTCTACGCACAAGTTACATTGTATCTACATAATATTATAATAAGAACCCGATAATAACCGTATTATTCAAAACGTGTAAAATAAAAATATCGTCATAGAAATAAACAGGGATGAAAATACAAAAAAGATTTTGAATTCTTCAAGATCTATTTAAGAAATAAACTCCAACAAAAAAACCATTTCAAAATTCCTAATACGTGTATTATATTAGCTACAATATACTGTATAATATATATTTTTATTTTTTATTTCCAATAAATACCCAATTTCCAAAAATACCCTTAAATACATCTATAATAATATAATAGTATTAGTACCATTCAGTATACAAGTCAAAACAAATACCTATCCCATATATAGGGAACCCATTTTTATCCGAAATTATAGCCTTGTGTTCGTCTTAATACATATAATACTAAAATGTATTATTATTAGAGTGGTTATAATGATATTCTATAAATGGCACGATGGTTGATGATGCGTCAAGAAATATATTATATTTTATGAAAAGAGAAATAGGTATAAACTTTAAATCGTATAGCGGCTGTATAGCCGGTTAGGATATTTAGAAATTAAAAACGGGACAGATCAAAAAGGTTATCGGTGTAAAATGGCACCCAATAATGTATCTTTTGTGTAAAATTTTCAGCGAAAACCGGTTTAGAAAAAAAAAACAGGACAAGCGTCGATTATTAAGAAAACAAGACAAGGTTGAAATACAGGACAATTCCGTATAATACGGGACATATGACTAGGACCTAGACTATAGGTACTATAGTAACTTTATATAAAATCATATTTTTATAACCTCTTTTATAGCCTCATAATTTATTTTCAGAATTTTATGACCCAAAAATCATTATGCCCCCCCATATTAATGCATTAATTTTTCAGTAATAAAAATTGAAAATATATCTATTATAGTGAAATCAGCTGTTTAAAAATTTAAAATATATGATTTATTTTTGATCCTTTTTGGCTTCATACAGGAAATTTAATTTTACTATTTTAACATAAGTTACATAAAATTTTGTTATAAAACTTGTAAAACAAAAGTATATACCTAATATATAAATACTTTGGCGTGAGCACTGTATACAAAATAACAATAACAAAATTATAAAATTAAATATTTAGTAATTCCGAACAAATACAATTCGAATATTTTTCTAGGGAAACTTCTAAGAAAATATATTCACCATTTTGACGGGTATTTGAAGTCTTATAGATAAAATTGATAAAAGTGTATTTTACAAGTAATGTACAATTATTATTTAACGATTTTTCGAAATAAATACTATAAATACCTACTAATATTAATCTATCTAATATATACCATTTATTGAACCGTAATTATGTTTTCCGGTTATACTCGTCTAGACAAATTAAATTCTACATTAAAATAATGTAATAATGTAAAACCTTTAAAAATTAATTTGAGAAAAAAATCATGAAATAATATGTAGATACCTACATTAATATTATACCATTATCACTCATCAATATTCTGTTTAAAAAAAAGTACCTATTTTAAGAAAACATTCACATACTAAACAAAATCTTAAATCTTACCCTGTACGATCAATATAAGTAAAAGGATGGGTAAAAGGTAAAAACGTAAAAATCCTGTCTCGAATATTATATCAAAAGGGAATATTTTCTTTACCTCTTTACATGGATTTTTTTTATCGTATACATTTATAAAATATATTTATATTTTATATCTAGAAAATATATAGTTACAACTTACAACATCCTTTACGTCAACTCCTAATCTTGAAAAGACAACATTTTCGTGATTATTAACTTATTATCTACCTATCTTATATAATGTCAAACTAATCGATGCAAAATGTATTTACATATTATTATTGATTATATGATATAAAATAATATATATATATATATTATATTATACCTAGGTAATTTAGATAGGACAAATTATTATTACTATTAAATAATATAATTTGTAAATATTGTTATCTTAAGAAAGTTCATGTAAAAAAAAAAAAATTATACACCTATTATAATACAAATAAATTATATATTACCTACTACAAAATATGTCATGATATGTAAATATATACCACAAAATTATATCAGGAAATTATACAGATACTTAACAGTTATCTGTTGAAGAATGTTGAACATAAATATACTCTATAATAAATCATTACACCTTATACCTATATACGGAATGTAAAAAATAATGATAGGCAATATACACATAAACATAATATTACACAAGAGAAACGTGTGAAACGGATCATTTTGTTTTGGTCACATTTTATTATCCGTTCTTGATTCATTCGTTTCAAGCCGGGACCCCAGTTTAAAGTATCGTAAACAAATAAAATATCAAAATGACGACGTCGACGAGGGTCGGGTCGGGTCAACATTTGAGCCACAGTCCGAAATTCAACCATATAATAATATATTATTATACGGTTGGCCTTATATTACTCGTATAAATACAAATATCGAGTATATTCTATACCATAACCCTTGACTTATATATATTATATTGTCCGGATAATAGTATGAAATAATATCATAACGTATATTGAGTTTGTACTCCGAAAATAGTAAAAATAACATGCGAAAACCTCTCTAAACTAGATTGTTCCACAATGTACCTACACGAAATCACGCCTGCACTGTTCACGAACTAGAATCAGGGCGGTTCCGAGCGGGGGGGGGGGTCTCACCTCCCCATCACCTCGGAAAGCAATCGGCAAATTAAGTTCAGTTGGCAAATTTAAGTTCGGTCGGCAAATGGCAGAAAAATTCCAATGTCTTTTTTTTTTGATTATTCACGTTTATAAAGTATTTGGGAATTTTAAGTTGGTAAACTATAAATTATTAGGATTGTAGTCGGCAAAACGGGGAAAAAAAGTTGATTAAATTTATTTTTTCTTACTTATTTTATGTTTTGAAGAGAAGTATTATATAAATTTTTTTTTACATTTTCACCCACCAAAAATCTTTCTTCGGGACGGCCCTAGTATTTACCAATCGACTAATTTTTTTCCAACAAGACTGACCACTGACCTACGCGACTCACAAGTCAATCGTCGATGCATTACAGGCAGTGTAGGTACAGGCGTAGTATACCTACTCAAGGGTAAATGGGTGAGGTACAAGAATATACATTATTATCTCCTTTAAATTGTTAACTCCCCCGCCAATTACGACTTTATCGCGTTAAATGTTTTTTTTTTTTTTTGTCCTTTTCCGAAGATAACACAATATAAAAGATTGTATTTAAACGCCCATTATGGTTCCCCGAAGTATTTCAGAAGCAATAAAAGGTCTCGAGGGTGGATGGGTAGGTGTATAAAAACCTCTGCCGCACTATATATCACCACCCAATATCGCGGGGCACGGCCGAACGCCGCCGTCACGGAATATTTTATATACATAAACACGGATGCAAACACACCGGTCTCTGAAAGCTGCGGTTAGCTCTCGACGTGATGTTTTTGAAAGAGCAAAACAAATAAGGGGGATTGCAATTTTGGTCGGGCCATTGGAATCCCCGTCGAGAACGTGACACGAGCAAAAGGTCGACGAGAGCTTACATATTATATTATTATATAGGTGGCCAGTGCACGTATACGTGGGCGAGTGACGGACCCCGTCGGGGAACGCGGAAAATACGTGACCTACCCAAAGCGGTTTTTCGTTGGGTTTTTAAAATTGATAGGTTTTATTTTTTCGTATTGTTTTATATTAAAACACATACACCCCCCCCCCCCGTCATAAAATGTTGTTCGTCATATTGAAAATACAACGAATATTTAAAAAAAAAATTTAATAAATTGTCAGGTGCCCCTAAATATACTTTATTATTTTTCCCAGTCGATTTTTTATCATACGTGTTTTTTTTTTTTACATTTTCATATATCCCGATCGTGATTGAATAATTTTATCCAGCCCGCGGGCCACCGTGTATAATATGTAAGCCCGTTAACCCAAGGGATGTAATATGCAACGATGTAATATAACAACATGCATACATCGGGTAGCGCTATATACAACCACACGTATATATAATAATATGTACACGGCGGCAACCCCGCGGATTTAGTAATTACTGCGATCCACATTCCTCGGTGTATAAAGCGAAAAAATACGGATGATTTAATACGGGTAATACCTACGATGGATAATATATATATTTTTTTTTTTTTCGTAATCGACCAAAGGTAAAAAAAAAAAAAAAACCACCTCTATAAATTCGATTACCTACCCACCTATACATCTAAATACGTATTTGCTGTACAATTATGCTATTTGCCATGCGAACTTTTTTTGTAATATTGACGACATGTTCTTATTACGTATACACATACAAACAATGACGTTTAAAGAAAGGAATATTTTCGAGTATACGTATATCTCACAGCCTTTTCGTAAAATCTTGTCCGATTAAAAAAAAAGTGGGTGTATCCACATGTTTCGAAAACGATTTTTTAACAACGCTTATTAACTTCCTTATTAGACGACATGAAAAAAAATCTACGTGATGCTCACAAAAATATTCCACTCGATTCATATTTTATTATTATAGGGGTTTCAATTTTAAAATATTTAATCTAAACGTAACAATACTTTTGTATTATATTATATGTTATATATATATTTCCCAGTTTATATTTATGTTCTTGTCGATTTTACGGTATATTTACCCTCATATTTACAATGTAAACTCAATGTTTCTGCTTTTGTGATTTTGCTTTATTTACCGTTATGTATACGAAGACACCTCTTCTACTGCCTGCATCGAATGGCCTCCGAAGATAGATAGATTCGTACAGTTTTCAAATGAACTAAAAAATTATTTAGATAGATGATTTTTTCGTGTGCTTACTACTGCGACTACTACTACTACTGAGTTTTTTTTTTATTCATTTTGGAAACTCGGATATAAAATTTAAGAAGAAAACTCTGGAACAATAACCGAATCTCAAACGATTTTTATTTTTATTCTTGAACGCAAAACGCTCTGTGGAAACCACCACACATATTATATAGGTACTAAATTCTTGTGATTTTGATAAAATCGCTAAATTTCCGAAAACGCTAATCACTTGGGTCCGTAGCTTTAATTCGGCGTATTAATTTACTGATAATATTTCATATAATATATTATTGCTTTTGTACAAAGTACATTATACATTACAGATAGTATGGTAACTGAAGAAAAACATGATAAAATATATCAATAGAAGCCTTCATATACAACGGATGAATAAATGTGAGTATGAGATTTATTTTGTGGTCTATCCGAGGAAAACAACAAATTAATAAATTAGGGGTGAAAATATAAAACGTGTTATTGTCAATTTTGAGTTAGGTATATTCGTCGAGTAAAATGGCGAGAAAACTATCGATTTGTTAAAAACATGGTATACATTTTTGTCCGTTTTCTGTCTACTTCTATACGAAATATACATTAAAAATTTAATTTTTTTCCTAAACATTATATAATAGTAGGTATGTCTGTTTTGACATAAATATGAGAAATATTTTGACTTCAATATGAGCTTTTTTCATTTTACAAAAAAAGAAACTATATTTCTCACATTAAAACTAATATCTACAAAGCTCGTTAATTTAAAATAAATACCTACCTACAATTTCATGAAATTAAAGTGCCTACATCATGGCTAACATTACAAACAATTTTTTAAATTTTACAAGATATTCGGCATTACTAGTTAGTTTATTGAATAAATGTCTAAAATCTAGATAAATAATATGTAATACAATTTAAAGAGGTAATTATTTGATTTTCCTGGTAGTTTTTGACGGGCAAAAAATCGAAAAATTACGGAAAAAGGGAATACTCAGCGTGTTTACGTAAATACTAAAAAATGGTCATATAAACTTGAAATAAATTTGAAGTATTTTATATCATAAAAGTAGTGAAGTTTTATTACACGAAATTCCGTTTAGAATCGTTTTAACCTCGGTTATAACTTATATTTTTATAAAATTCAATTCACTTCAAGTACCTATTTTGTCCAAAGATTTTAATAGAGTGCCTTTCAGACTATATATGCCTATATGACTTCTTTTTTAATTTACATCAAAAATTTGTAATATTATCATCTCCCCCAGTAAAAATGCAGACTATTTATCTCGAGTTTTGTATATTATTAAGTTAGTAGATTTATATTATTATTAAAATCCATTTAGTTTCGGGATACCCAAATTTTGCATTATCAATAGTAGGAATTGTTATTAATAATAATATACCTATATATTATATATGCTGACTTCGAAAATGAAAACCAAAATTTACGAAAATCAACCGTTTTTGAGTAGGTAATGGTTTTTTTTTCCTCTAAAATAACCTAACCAGGAACAGTACAAAGCATAAAATCGAGCATATAATACTAGCATATAATGCTCTTCATAACCAAAAAATAAAACGACCACGATATCGGAGACGGTGCGACGACACCAGTAGATCATTATCGAAAAGAACCCGTATAATTTTATTTTTAAACACAAAAATGAAAAATCACGATTTTTGTTAATAAAAAAAAAAAAAAAAAAAAACAATATTTTGACAATAACAAATAGTCGAGGCCCGGAAACTCGGGCGGACGCCGCGCTACGCACGCGAGTCCGAGACACCCGAAGAACACGGGCGGCGAGCACGCACACGCGGAATTTATACTCGTATTTACACGTCACAATAAATAATGCAAGAAATAACGTATTAATGTTATAATATTATAATGTGTTGTATTCGCATTTCGCGCGCATTCCCGTACCGAAATATGCGACGCAATAATAATAATAATAATAATAATAATTTAAATTTAACGCAGAGAGATAACAGTAGTTATAATAATAATAATAATATTTTGGCGAGCCACAGAATACCGTAGTCGAGCCACACGTACTCGGTGTGTCGGCAGTACACGCGAATAACCAACACCGAGCGCGTGTCAACGGCGTTCGCGGCGTATCGGTTACACACAATACGCCCGGAGAGCACGTTCAAAACGCGATTTCTCCGCAAATCTCTCGATGACACACACATAGGTAGGTGGTAATAATATTATTACCGTCTCCTCTCTCTCTCTCTCTCGCACCCGCGTACATACAAACGTATTCGCGATTCGCGTAGATTTAATAAAAAAAAAATATATACACGCAGATAGGTAAAAATCGGCGGAAAAAACTTTTCGGCATTTTTTTCTTTTATTTTGGGCACTACCTACATACTATTTACGCCACGTCCGTAAAAACCGATTGGAGATCGACGATCAGACAGTAGTAAGTCGGTACAACGACAATATTAACGGTAGCTTAATACAATACGGATAAAATGATAATAATATAATTATTTGTAACACACGCGAGCGCGCGCAATATACGCACACACCGTACGGTCAGTTATGTTTTGATGGGTTTTTTTTCCTCTTCGTCCGCCACCTAGCCGCCGCCGACGGCCGACGTTGCCAAATCGTATTACCATATGCGGCGCCATCGACGGCCGCCGTCGTGATTTTTACGACGTCGATGGCGACGCCGGCAACGCGGCGGCCGGCTTATACGCCGAGTGTCTACGACGACGCGATTACGCTACTATGCGGCGGCGGCCGGTCGGCAATGAGAGTTAAGAGTTTAGTAGTCGGCCGGCCACACGGCCCGACTGTGTTTCTCGGAAATGCTCGCGCGGCCAGAGCTCGTCATCGGCCTCTCTCTCGCGCGCACTTGGCCGCCTATAATATTTACAGCGAAATGCCTTTAAGAAAATAATGAACAAATATAGCACCAAAGTGTGTATTTATATAAGTGTAACGAAAAATTGTCGTTTACCAATACAGAAAACATTATTACACCCAGACCCAGAATACACGTATTTAATGGGATAAATCGAATTAAATCGGCGAGTAGCGAATACTAAACGTAAAAAAAAAATAATAAGCCATTTCCATTTCCAATACACCGTGTCCCAGTGTAGGTATATTTTTTTTTTATCATGTAATTTAATATGGTTCATAATGGTAACCCAATAAACTGAATCGGGGTATCCGAAACGTAACCTAATCGGTTGAATTCAATCCTACTACTTCATGGTATGTACTATATACGATGTACCATTGGTAAATCGCGAATTATATAGGTATCAATCATAAACCTAGAATAGAATGTGTATTAAGCTCGACTTAATACGCGACCAGAAAAGCAGCGTCGTCTAACTAACCACAGAAATGTAAAGATTAAAAGAAATAGGTCCACTTACCTCGGTGTGACGGTTAGCCGATCTCCGTTTTCAGGGTTTTTCCGCAACACGGTTTTTGGCCAGCGATAAAACAAATAAAGAGTAAAAAACCGTATAGGTTATATTATAATATCCTTGTGTTCGGCTGCAACGAGCACTGTCGTCTTAATTGTAATTTTGTAAAAAAAAAAAAAAAACACTTAATGTAAGTAATTATACGCGTTATACTGATAAAGTCACGGGTACATGTCGTCGTCGGTCATGTATTTATAAAGTAAAAATAGAAAAAAAAATTGTCATAATAAAACCAAACACAAAAATTATTACCTATCCTTATTATAGATGGCAAGTCGTGTAATATTAACAATTATTATTAATTTTGGATAGGTACCTATAATTATAAATTATATAGTAGAAAGTAAAAAAAAAAAATTTATTTTTTATCAAAAAAACTTAAAAACAAACCGTTTACGGTTAAAACGGACGACGGAATTTATTCGAGTGGCCGTTAATTTAAATCAAAGGAACGCCGAAGACACGACGGAACGAATAACGATAAACATGATGTACTCATGTGTCGCGCGCCGGAACCGACAGAAAACGATGCACACCACTACCGTTTAGTGGGAGCGAACAAACGAAACTGTTGCTCAGACGTAGCCGATGGACGGACAAAAAAAACCACCTGCTGCTGGTGCTGCCGTCGCCGTCGCGACCGCCGCCGATGCCGCCGCGCGATGATGCCTGGTGGGGGTTGTTTGCCGTCGGGTGAAACATGCCGCGCGCTCGGTGGGACGACAAACAGGTGAGTGGCGGTGGCGGTGGACGACAGGTTCGGCGGGGGATACTGAAAATTAATATAATATAAATGTACAATATTATATTACATTAAAATAATACATAATATGTAATAGCACGAAAAATACAATATAATTAATAAATATCAGGCAGAGAGAGGCGACTGTAAAGTAGTCCAGGCGTACACGATTTTTTCCAAATTTCGGCAAATAGGCTAATATAAAAAAAAAAAAAAAAAAAAAAAATCACAGTGCAGTATATAGGTAAGTAAGTACTGGATATCATTATATCGGACATAAATACGTATTCCGTATTACCTAAATACGCAGGACCTGATTTACGCACAGTCGTTGGGGCATTTACTCTAGGCCCACTGACAAAGGGGTCCCACCGACAACCGAGCAAAAAAAAAATCATTCGCGTAAATTCTCCGCAAAAATCGAAATATCGATTTTGGTCATATTTTGCTTATTTTCCGTTTTCATAGCGATTTATCATTTTTGCGACAGGGCGCTGATGGGCCTAGTACGGAATAACGAGTGAGTGCGAAGTAGCATAAAATACTATTTAGTGAGAAAATGAGGGGGCAGGCGCAAAATAGTGTTCTTGCGTTGCCTGGCCCTGAATTTGGGGCCTCTTTATCTTTTTTATCTTTTGTACCAAAAAAAGCGTACAATTTGTAACTATTCGAAAAAATTTAAAAGGAATAAACTGTGCCTAAAAGAATAAAATATTACACTTGGATTTTTTTATTCTCATGATACATTTTGTTCCCAATTATGCACATTTTACTAGGATAAATTGTGCCTTTACGGAAAAAATAAGAAGGAACAAATTGTGCAAATACGGAATAAAAATCCAAATGTGATATTTTGTTCCTTTTTTCGCACAATTTGTTCCTTTTTATTTTTTTATTTTTTTTCAGAAAAGAACAAATTGTGCACGGAAATCGTTAAACAGTAAACATTATTATGAAAAAAATAACAAATGTGGTCTAAAATGTTTCCACAATATGCTCTAAAAATAATTAAATATTGAAAAACAATGATCTTAAGATTTGAAAATTAAATTAAATTACTACCAATGTAAATGTTTAGAAAAATTCTAATTAATAAATTATAAAAAAAGCTGGTCAGTAGAGGGTAGAAACACTTCACTCGTCGGATTCGATACCGGTTAGGTTAGAATATGTATTGAAATCGAAAGAAATGTTAAATTATTTCTTCCGATAAAACGATTAGAAAGAAGTTCGGTGTAGTATTATTTTCTGATTTAATAAAATGTTCCCTTATTTTTGGTAGTCTTTCTTTATGCTTAAAAAAGTACTGAATTGAAAATTAACATTTTTAAAATACCAACTACAATGAATTTTCTATAAAAACGATTTTTACTCAAAAAATCCTACTGTACTCTTATTCTACTCTACTTAAAAATACGTCCGGCGAGAAAGGGAGTTTAGGAGGCCGTGGTGACCACTCACTTAAGAAATAAATTTAATAAAATCAAGTCCAGTCTACATAAAAAAAAAAAAATGCTGACCTTTTTTTCTGTTTATTTACTGTTTTGATGGAAGTATTTCGACGGTTTATTGATGATTTTTTTACTTATTAACTTTTTTGTAAAAATAAGTTGGAAAAATTACTCTGACAACCATATATATATTTTTTAGCACCGGCCTTGTAACATGTTTACATATATATAAATATAATTATTATTGGAATCAGATAAATAAAAAAAAATATGATAAAGATAACCACACAAAATGTTATCTAGATAAAGATAAGGGTAACAAATTTTTATCCAGATAAATATCAGATAAATTATATTTTAATTATGTAAAGAATCGCTTGGATGTTATACCAAAATCGTAATTTTAGTGGCGTAATACTGATTGGACCCCTCCCCCCAGAAATATTCACTTGTTTAGAAAAAATTGAATTAAAAAAAAATTGATCAGTTAAAAATTCTATTCATATTACTGGGTTTCGATTTTTGGCCTACAAAAGTTACCTATATAGGTACGAGGTATCTACTACATTCACACCTGCGACCGTGTCAGTAACGGGATTTGAACAATTCCAAAAATTAGTTTTATGTCGTGGTCTAAGAAACACAAGGGCGCTTTTGATATTTGTATATCGTATTATGATTTTTGTATCATTTATTTTACCGTAGGTCATCAGTCCTTGATGGTGGTGGTGATTTTTAAATTATAAAATATTATTATATGATGATACGTTTTGTTTATGTGCGAACTATTTTATACGCCGCAAAGTGCAACCATTCGTTTAAAATTAAACATGCTGATGCAATGATGCATTAATTTAAATCAGTGATTGCACACTAAAAAAATCTCACTAATAAAAATTGCATTCGTCCGGGATAAATACTATATATTATTGAACTTTATTATCTTTTATCGCCTAAATTATTTATTTATAATCTCTAATAGGTAGACTGTACGCAGCTGTAGACGTGGATAAATGGAGGTCCCCAGGACCGTCCCAAGGGGTAGGGGTGTCTCATCCCCCCTCCCAACTTCAGAAAGCAGTCGTAAATAGTAAAAAAAGTCGATGGCCTTTTTTTTTTTTTTACTTATTAACGTTTTGAGAAGTATTTTGGAATTTTGTCGGGAAATTATGCAACAAGGAAGTGTATTTTTACGGAATTTACAATACTATAAATTGTTTTAGACGGCAAAATGAGAAAAAAGTTGATTACCTTTTTTTTTTGTTTATTTTATGTTTTGAAGAGAAGTATTATATTTTTTTTTTAAATGTTTACCCCTCAAAGAACTTTCTTTAGGACGACTCTGGAGGTCCCTATTATTAATTAAGAAATCAAATTATATGGTTAGGTTAAGAGGACGCCACACCGACAATTTTTCTTTTTTATTAATTAAAAACATGTTAGAAATATGAAACAAAAACCAAATTATAACTAATAACATAATAATATATTTAATTATATTTTATAAGTAATTTAAAAATAGTCATGTGTCATTATCATTTTTTATTGTTATGTTATCACGATATTTGTTAAAAATCACGTAATAACTACAACTTTTCTCTGTATAATCACAGAGTCAAAATGTATACAAAATATAAAAGATGAGAATATTTACTATGCCGTAGCGTGGAGTTTTTTTCAATATATGTTTTTTAAAAGCTTAAAAATCGTGATTGAAAATTGCAAAATTTTAAAATTAAAAAAAAAAAAACAAAAAAAAATGTTAACTAAAAAAATCACTCTACGGCATAGTAAATATTCTCATCTTTCATATTTTGTATACATTTTGACTCTACGATTACTAAGAGAGAAGTTGTTATAGAGCGTGAACGTATATTTTTATAACACTATAATGGGTGTATAGCATCCTCTTAAGAATAGACGTATTAATACACACAATTTTTAAGGGGTTTTGATAGGCAATAACTATGCATTTTTAAGAAAAATAAAAATCCAATAATTTAAATATATTTCAAAAGTAATTTAGTCTTGTGTCAATTCTTTTTTGTATTGTTATGTATATGTGCGATATTTATTAAAAAAAAAACATGCTTACGCATTTTTCATTTAACAAAAAAGAAATCATCAGGTTTTAATAAATGAGTACTTATTATATATTATTATTTTAATATCAAAAATCAATATCAAATTTACCGACAGACTAAATAATTTATTGGTTACTAAAAACAAGTAGGTACTTAAGAACTATTATTATACATACAGGTAATAACATAGACATTCGCAGACCTTGCTGGGGGGGAGGGGTAGAATTGTTGGTTTGTGGCATACTAAGATCTCATGAAATCAACTAACATCTTCTATATATTAGATTTCTTAGCAGTATTTATTCTTAGATCATAGTTATTGTATATTTCATTTAAAATTGTAAGTAACAGCTGTTACATTTTCACACAATTGTATTTAATTTCGATTATTAGTTAATAATAAAAACAAAAATCTATATTTTAAAAAATAATATAATATACCAATTTGTTTTATTTTTATAAGAGCATTACATTTTTGAGTTAATTAAGTTTTTCTTAGCGATGAACTTTATATTAATTGTAATGTAAAAACTATTTTTACCTATTATTAGATAAAAAATGAAGAAATAAACAAATATAAGATATTTTTATTTTATAAAACATTATTTATTATATACTTCTTGAAAATAATAAATAGGCACTATGAAAATTTAAGCAAAATAAAAAACCCCATTATTTCCATTCCTGTTGTACAGATTTTGAACTATTATACTATATATTATGTTAAAAGTACAGTTCATTGTTAAAAAAAGTTCCCAACACTGAATATAATATTATATATAAGTCGGTTATCATGACAAGTATATATTTTACAATTTATAATGATTTATTTTTCGTTACGTTTTAAAAAAATACTTATAAAATCAAAAAATGGGCCTCTGCAAAGTACTATCTACAAATAGAACATATTTCTTATTAGAAATCTTTATATCTAAAAACGTTTACTATACTTCTATACATCATTGAAAAATAATAATAATAATAATGAATTCCTTGATACGCACAAAATCTAAAATTAGATTGAAACACATATTTATATTTTATTTTTGAACAATAATCAACCTACTAATAATTAAAAATAAAATTGTGATTACATTTTTGTTTATAGTCGGCCAATACATATAAAAATGTCTTTAAATTATGTAAAAATTTTGAAATGTTTTAAATAAAAATCATGAAGAATATTTGATATTGTCTAAGGACAACAATGTCAACAATAATAATATAATATGTTTTATATTATATATTATATATGTTAATATAATATAATATTATATGTTTAACGACTCTAGGCTGATTATTGTTGCCTACGCAACACACTCGTTTTTAAGAGATACTGTATAGGAAATTTTTATAAAATTTTATAAAAAAAAATAGTCCTGTAGTGTGAGTACCATTTTTTAATGTGTTTATTTACAATATATATTATATAAATTAATATTTATGAATAGTTGCTATGCCCAAGTGTGAAGTTTTTTGGATTTGTTTATATTTTAAACATCCGTGATTTAAAATCGTGAATTTTTTCCCATTTTCAAATTCGAAAAATACATAAAAACAAATTTTTAACAAATAATACTCCACGTTCGGATATAATAAATATTCTGATCCTTCATATTTTGCATATGTTTTGATTCTGCGATCAAACTAACTACTAAGAGAGTAACTGTAGTTTTAGAACTTGAACGTGTTTTAATACCTCTAAAATTGTGTGCAGCATAGAGGAACCATACGTCTAGTTTTGTCAGATTATCCCATTTTTTTAGGATTTTCGTCCCGTTGTCCCGACAAAATTTAAACGGGACGCTTTTTGTTCTATTTTTGGAAGCGGGATCCCACTTTCTTTATAGAGGAAATATTGCGAATAAAAATCTTTTTGTCCTCTTCTTTTAATTTTAAAAATATGATCACCCTAGTGTAGCATTTTCTTAACAAAAACACTATTATAATAGTACTGTAAAAAATTTTGAAAGCTTAGTAATATATCACAATAAATATAAACTTGTCTTCTTTCACTATATTTTTTCGTTAAAGGGCCACAACACCTGCAATTTTTAAGGGGTTCTGTATAGGTCATTTTTAAGAAATATTATGAAAAATAAATATCTAACAACTTAAAAATATTTAAGTAGATTTTAAAATCAATCCAAAAATAACCACATATCCGTATAACTTTTATTGTTTTGTAATCACGAAATTTCCGCCTAAAAGACCAATAAGCGTGACAAAATTGAAGAACTTTGGAAAGTCGGATTTACAATCTGTAAACAGATTTGAATGTCTCAACCTGTCTTATAGGGATCGATTAAGGCATTTTTCTTTACAATTACAGAAAATGTAATCAATGTTTAAAAATTGTGATTTTTAATAATAAATAACACAACTAAAAAAAAAATAAATAAATAAATGCCCTCTAGAATCTCGATAATCGATCTCTAGAAGAAAAACTGATGAATTTAAAACGGTTTTTAGAATTTAAATCCAACTTTTCAAAGTCCTACATTTTTGTCATGCTTTTAGGTCGATTTTTCGTTGGTGTTGCTGCCCCTTAGTTATGTAAAATTACGACAAAAGTAATGGATATTGTTCTAAAATTACATATGGGCGTTATTATAAATTATAGGTACCCTTACGTTCGGGTAATTCCGACCACCACATGTTCCATATCAGATAATGCCACCTATTAGATTTTACAATCTAAATAATCTACAACGTTTCATAATATTTTATAAAAATTGCCTATACAAAACCCCTTAAAAAACAAGTGTGTTACGAAGAAGATAATCAAGTAGGTGACATAATCAGATGGGCGGCAATATCCCATTCTCCCCAACCAATATATTTTTGCATCATTTGTCGAGAAAATTGCCCTCTTCCGTCATAGTGAATAATACCTATACGTATCGTGTATTTTATAGAGAAATAGTGGTGTGAATGTCAAACTACTCACAACCCCACCATTAGCCTTGGTACTTATTTTTATTAAAATAATTTATTTTTATACACAAATATGTATTGTTATATTATTCAAATATAGGTACATATATACATATATATATATATATTATATACCTAATATAGTTTTTTTCAATCTTATAAAAAATTTTATATTAATTTAATGTTTAAAATGTACAATTTGAAACCTGGACTCGACCTGTTATTCCCTACAACATATTATAATATACTGAAAAACACAACGAAGATATTATTGATATAACACGTGTATACTAACAGATTAAAATAGGTCTAGAAATATGCTGAATTAAATTCTTAATTTAAATTATTTAGATTATGAAATCAGTTCTACTTATAATCAATACCTATCAGTCTTAGTCTTACCTACACAACAAAATATTTATAATAATAAGTAACTATTAAGGGTCAACTATAAATTTTAAAATAATGAATATAGATGTATTATATGAATATAAATTATAACTTATAATAATAAATTAATATCAACGTTATGTTTATATTTCTGAGATATCATAAGTTCATAGCTCATAATGTATATTTTAAAACAACAATTTTCTGAATAAAATATTATAATAATAATATATACCTATTTAATGATAATATTATAAACGTTTATTTATTTTGCAAAAGTGTACATTGTACATAGTTTTAATAAAGAATGGTATTTGCAAAGGCGGATTCAGAAGTCTTAAATTCGGATTATTTAAGTTTACTTTAAACATTACATTTTTATTTAAATTACCTACTTTGAAATTTTTTAGAAGGTATGTTCTACAGATGTTCTATCGTTGATAAAATGTGGACATGTAGATATTTCTTAGTTATCTCTTTATTAAGGATAAATGATTTTTTTTATTATGAAAGGGAGGAACAATTTTCCTCGTCGCCCGCCCTTTATTCGTCCTTGATAGTTTATCAATGACGTTTTTTTACAAAATGTTAATAAATCTCAATCTATAACATATTGTATTCAATATAACATATTACCTTCCTACGATTTTAAAGGGTTTTTTTATATAATATCATTTTTAAATTGATTCATATTTATTGTTCAAAAACATATCATAAAATATACACTATACTGTATACTTAGCTAATATATAGGTATACTGCAATGCACCTACTGAAATGTACGTCCACCAAATTTGTATAAAAAATATTATCTGTTAAACTATAAATATTGTGCTAAAAAGAATTTTTATTTTTTTAAATAAAATCAAAGTTCAATAATTTTTTTACAACTATAAAAATAAAAATAAATTAAAAATATAATACCTAACAGTATTATTCGAATTATTGGAAAACTATTTATAGCCGAACGGATTTAGCACAGATAATGACTTTTATCAATTTAGTATTTACTATAGAAATGTAACAAATGTTCGTACCATTATACCTATACATTTTTAAACAGTATAGGTATTAGGTATAAAATGTATTTATTTATAGCAGATTTTGTCGTTAAACAAACGAAATAAAATGCATATCATTAATAGCTTTATCGAAAGTTTGAATTTATTACAATTTTTGATATTAAAATATATTATTATATAATTTTTAAAGTAAGTAGGTATATATATATTGTACTATCCATAATTTTGATTTCCGAAATCATCAAAATAATGATAGTTGTCAACAATGGACAGAACTTACAATGTTTTACTACTAACTATACATATCTGTATATTATATACATTTTTCATGTATATATAAGTTCGTTGCTTACTGTGTCGCAGAACAGTTTGCGTATGACATTATAGGTGAAGTAACATATTATATAATATCTAATGAAGCTATATTTTTCTATATATAGAGGAACGCCGAAGTATATTTTGACAACCGGTTCAATTATTCAAAATAATACACCCTCTTACCCGACCCCAAAAAAAAAATATATATTTTCTAAAAATTCACTTTAAAAACATCAAATAAAGGTCATTTGTGTAAATTGTAGGCCTTGCGAGTATTTTTTGGAAAAACGCTAGGCACCGGAATAATCGCCAACCACTCATAATCTTCACCGGTTCAATAATTAAACCAGTTACACATAACGTTCGACGCCATTATACCCAATACCCATACAGCAGCGACGATTGTAAGTTGTAACGTTTTATATTAAATTTAAGAAAACATATAATTGACTTTTGTATTCTAATACTTTTATTCCACAGAAGAATATAATTATTTTATATTAATTAATACCTTTTAAACTATGTCATAATAGTTACTATTTAAATGTTGGTTTAAATTTAAATTAT
The DNA here is from genome assembly GCA_025469235.1 of Pemphigus obesinymphae. NCBI lineage: Eukaryota > Metazoa > Arthropoda > Insecta > Hemiptera > Aphididae > Pemphigus > Pemphigus obesinymphae. The sequence continues at coordinate 27,652 of JAIPRL010003267.1, read as the reverse complement.
AAATTATTTTGATTAAATATCTAATGTAATACAGAACTAAATATTTTTATATTAAAATAAAAATATCAAACTTAATATACAATAATATACCCGTTTATTTATATAGTATATTTTTACAATAGTAAAAAGCGAGCAATCACCAGACTATACTAGATGTAATCACGGTTAAATGATGACTTACGGTCGAAACTCGAAACTAGTTGTTATTTTATTTATAATACTTTTGTGAATACTCTGGTCACATTATCTTTATTTACATAATATTTGTGTTAATTTTATTCATATATACTGTTATTTCTTATATTATGTATTTACTTTTATAAGATAAGGTATTACATTTTTTGAATTATGTAATTGATTTTTAATTTTCAATTATATGTATATTATATATTATTGAATAATTTAATAATATATTGATATCACACATAAAATTGTTTACTAAACTATTATTATTGAAAATATTTTATTTTATTTTTAAATTTTATTGAAATTATTTAAAAAAATATTTTTTCATTATATATTCAATAAAAAACATTATACAATTATTTCATAAACTATTATTCCTTTTTTAAGGACGCCTAATCATCTAAAAATTACATAAGTAATAATTAATAAATACATAGATACTAAATATAGTATTGAATATAATATATATTGAATATAATCAAAAAATAGATACGTATATGTATATAATATTATTATATAGAAAATATAGAAGATTTAACAATCAAAAGATAATTTCTAAAAGTAATTTGCTAATTTATAGTAGAGCGATATTAATTTGTATTGATTATTTCATAAGCTAAATGTGTTAAAACCGAACTGACAACAGATATATCTTGGAGAATAAATTATTTACACATTGCATGCACTACCGGATGAAATTTACTTTGTCATATTAGACAATTTTAGCATCATGTGACAATATAAATTGACACATGTTACTTTTGTTTCAGAACTTCCCTATTTGTGCCTTTTAAATAGTTGATCGCTACATATTTTTTTATAACAAATAATAGGTAGAAGGTACTACTATAATACTATCTTATAATAAAAATATACAAGTACGAAGAAACTTTTGGCCTATAAATGTTTGCGACAATAACTTTATTTTAGAAAATAAATATTTTCGATTTATAATTAGATAGTCCGAAACGAATTTTATTTTTTTTTCATTTATAGTTTGTATCATTTTTATGTATTATTATAAACTAATATTTAATAGATAATAGGAAATATGTAGGATAAGGAGAATGTTAAATATAAAAAAAGTATTTGAGTTCTGAAAAAAATGTTAAATATAAAAAAATTAATAGTTTTATTTTAAGTATATATACGGTATATTTTTTGTTGAAAATGAGTATCTACTTAAAAACTTGTATTATAGATACCTATAATATACCTACATAAGAAAATTAATCTTTCAGTATTTTATACGAATAAGAAATATTGAAAAAAAAAAACCATGAAAAATACCTGAAAAAACGTGAAACTTACTGCACGCTTGTCATTTTTAAATTATTGATGTTTATTATTTTTCTGTAACGAATATTTGTTCGGATTATTTATTTTATTTTACTACAATAAATTATACACCAGAATAACTGATATATATATATATTAATATTTATCAATTTTTAGTTGAGTTTTTAATTTTGAAAATCTCAAATATTTTTTATTTTATGAAATGTATAGGTTAGTTGCGTCTCTAAATCGATAACCATAAAATCGATGATTTTGAATACTTAAGTGGTCAATGTTTTTTTTTTTCAATTTATTTCTGTATGATAACAACAACGAAATAGGTATGTTTATTTATATATACGCTAGTTTGGTTACAGATCTCCCCGAAGTTTATAGGGACTCTCTTTCCACAGGTTAGATAGTTGATGTATTTTTCCATCAGTTTGGCTGTAATAGGAAAAATACATATCATATATAAAATTTGATCATAAGAATTCTTGGACAATTTGAATTTAAATATACAAATTATATTTTTTACAATTTATCTTTTATTTAAAAATTGTAAAAATGTATATGTTAAGAAAACGCCTTACTTAATTATCTAAAATCTGATCTCAATAAATATTATTTAGTATACTTTCGAAAGAGAATTAAGTCATATAATATAATTGGGTAAAAAAAATTAATGTTGCATATATCCAGTGTACTTAATATCCAGATATCGATTTTAGTTACACAATAGCATCTATAACAATTCTATGGACGACTTTTATAACAATTACTGATTGAATTTACTACCTACTTAATATTTACTTTTAAGAGGTTTTATATTCACGATCGTTTAGAAATTTTAAGAAAATTGAAAATTGAACCAATAAAAAATGTTTAAATACGTTTTAAAAGTACGTAATTTATACAGTCTCATATATGTATCACTTTTTATGGTTATGTAATCACATTTGATCAAAAACATGTTTACATAAAAAGGCATTTTAAAATGGTTTTAAAGTTAATACACCATACATCTGTTACAAAATATTTAAAGGACAGCATTTTGGACACGATCTCATAGACTTTTTACCCTCTTTTTATTATATAGCATAATATTGAATGTACAAAAATCCTTTATTATAGCTTTTTAAATTTCTATACATTTTTTCCTTATTAATATTTTTCAAAACGTCTAGGAGACCGTCTTTAAAATTTATTTAATAATAACGTACATTGCGCCAGCTATAGTCATTTCGAAATTTGAATTTTTTTATGCTAATATTTAGTATGTAATTCACATGAATTTGCATGATTATTTTTTAAAATTTGCATGATTTACGTTTTGCCGCTATAATAAATTTTCTATGGGCGCAGCTGGCGCAACGTTGCGTCACCCACACCCAACTGAAAATATTTACATTTTTTACATTTTTTTCATGCCAATATTTAGCACGTGATTCGCATGAATTTGCATGACTATTTTTAGAATTTTCGCGATCTATTTTATGAGGTAAAATATGTTTTTTGTCAAGAGATATTTGAAATTGATAAATCATTATGAATGTAAACTAGAAATTCACATGAATATAGTAGATAGAACTTCTAAGTTAGATAATTTCTATCGTTGGTTAATTAATAATATCAAATAAACATTTTATATAATATTCTAATTTTTCTAATTTAAAATACAAACGTACCTACTAATCTTAATGTAATTATTTATATATTTAATTATTAATTTTCCATATTGTCCTATGCACTCTTTTTCTTCTTTGCGTATTGGTCAGGGATTTTTGTTTTTGTTATTGTCTTATGCATTATACCATTCCTACCTTTGATTGTAAATTACTACCTAAGCATTTTTCGAATACATTTTTTATTGAATAGTATACAAATCATTATGCGTTTGAACATTATACAGTATTGATTATTTAATTTTCATTTAATTTCGATATTAATAAATTATACTTTTGCATATTTTAAAATTTCTAAGGAATCTTTACTAAACATGATATAAGATTTTAACATTGGTATGAGTCATGCGATTATCTTGTATCTTCAGTGAGACTATGATTTCAATTTTTGTATCACGCGTGTTAAACAAATTTTGACCGAACGAAATTCCTTCTATGGAGTAGTAAAATAATCATACGAATGTATTAAATTTACGGCCTTGATCATAACCCTAAAACTGTCCGTCCTTCTAATCTAGGGTAACCATATTTATAGCAAATTAAAAAACGGAACTTTTTTCTAACCCTTCTCCGCTGGTCTTTGTATCACCATCCTAATTTTACCATATCCTTTTTTCATGATAAAATAAATTTTTTTTTTTGTACTAAAAGAAACATCGTCCATAACATACAAATATACCTTTTTGATACTTGTTTTTTTAATTTATCATTTTTAAACCAAACAACACAAACATAATAATAATTTAAATTATAAAATAAGAGAAAAACATTATTTTATCCTATTTCAGAAAGAAAATAGGTAGTATTATATTTTTAATCTAATGTAATAGATATATTATTTTATTTGTTCATAATACGTTTGAAGTAAAAAATGTATGTTTTACTGATACATTTATCAATTTATGCTTAAAATATAATATTCTATAATTTATATATTTAGAGGGTTTTGTTTGAAATATAATATATAGGTATAGGTATTTTATTCAATGTTTTAAATTCTTCATACAAGATTTCTTTGACTTCAGAACTACTTTTCGATTCTTGTGTTTTAATTTTCATCATATTTACTACCTTTATCACAGTATATAGTAAAGGATATTAAATATTAATCAAATTTTTATAATCGACTAAATGAAGAGGTAAGTGCAATAGCCTTACCATATCTATCTGTTACTCTATCTATTACTTAGATATCTATCTCCAGTGGAAGGACTAATAACCTCTCCAGAGATATCTTATTATTGCAGTGAAAAAAAAAAAATAGATATATTCATTTGTTCTATATTTTTTAACTGATCGATCGGATTTGTCTGATTGTTGAATCAAATAATCAATCAATCTATAATTTTTTTCCAGTTTGGTCAAAAATGGAGCTGTTTATTTCTTTCACCTCCCCAATTATATTTAAGATTATTATTTTAATTTTAAAATAAACAGTGTATACTTTCTTGAATGTCAGCCAAGGTAAGATATAATATCTAGTATTTTTGTTCACTGTCTAAGATTTTAGAAAAAAAATTATAGTTTTAAAATAACTACTGTATTTTTCCACAAATGATAAAAACAAGCAAACTTTTATTTTGAATTTTATTTGTTGTACACTTGTACCTATCTACAATTTTAATTTTTTTTATCAAAATCTGCAAAAAATATCTTTGGTAAATTTCAAAAAGAAAAAAAAATGTTGACTTTCCAATTTTTCACTAAATTAAATTATCAAATAGGTAGTTAAATAAAAAATAAACAAATAATCGGGATCGCCTTTAAAAAAAACTGTACAATAAACATCCCGTTAAAAGTTTGTTAGAATAACAGGAGTCAGGACACAATATTGAAAAACATGACAATCCTATTTTATTAAATGAAACGTATGGTTACTCTATTCTAAGCTCCACTCTTCAACACAGCTGTCAAAAAACTAGCTTTGTTGAACACATCTTGACAGGAGTGTCTTTCATCGATCGATGAAACCTGCCTTCACACTCTGATATGTACGGTTTCAATTTGATCTCTTTGCACGACCGTTACGTCTTCCATTAATTGCTATTTTAATTTTGTTAATAATAATTTGTAATAATACTAATAATTGTAATACATTATCCAATGTAATGCACAATCTAACTTAGGCTTAAAAATATTCTACCAAATGTACGTGGCCTTAAAACTAAATAAATTAATTTTAAATATTATTTTCCTTTGTTCCTTTTTTATGACATCATAATTCTTACAGAAACTTGGTTGTCTACTGACATAAGCTTTGCGAAACTCTGTCTCATATATTTCCCACGTTTTAGACAAGATACAAATCCTTTAAATACAAATCCTTTAAATAGTCTTTATTCTTGTGGCACAGGAGTCCTCGTTGTTATTAATCACTCGTTTAAATCTACTTCGATAATATCTTTAAACACTAAAACTTTTTACTGAAATATCTTTAAATTTCCATTTTTGCCCAATGGCGTATTTGGGGGAAATTTTCCAGGACATCACGTTTTTGGGGGAAGCAAATTTTTAAGGGTTTGTGAATAATATTACCACTTGTTTTTTTAAAATATTTGATATACGAATTATTCGATATTTTATGTTGATTTTTACGTTTTACGTTGGTTACGATTTTTTAGAAAATAGTTTATGACCTTTTTATTGTTTATTTTTACGTTTTAAAGGAGTATTTCGGAATTTAGTATTTATAAATTGGGGTAGAAAATAGTTGATGACATTTTTTTTTGCTTATTTACATTTTAAAGATGTAATTTTTATTTAAAAAATTTTTTTGTGTACCGAGAGCAACGAAATTATAAATACGCTACTGTTTATGCCTGAATTTCAGTTATTGAGTACCAATCATATTTCTACTATCCATTAGATTTGATCCCTCTATTAATCTGATGTGGTGGTTATAATCTTTGGTAGTGTAATGAACTAGGTCTTTCAATTTCATTCTCAATTCTTTACATATTATTGATATGATTGTTATATTTTATGTAAGAAAATGTTGAACTTAAAAATATCTAATCTCATCTCGCTTCTAGCAAATGCAGCTATTATCAAAATATATTTCCTGGATACATCTCGTATCTATGAATAATACGCAGGGATGGGCAAGTTACTCAATTAGTTGTAACTGGTTAAATTGTAATTAGTTGTAAATATCTTAATACCATTACCGTACATGTTAATCTTTTTTTTTTTTTTACAGAAAAAAGACAAAGGTAGAGTTAGTCTTCGCTATAAAATTGTGTAACGGTAATTAAGTACTTAGAAAAAAATGTTCTTATGTAATATTTTTGTGTTATTTTATGTTATTATGTTTATTTTATGCATTTTCTTTATCAATGTAGCGTAGATCTATAAATTGAATTTCTAATGTACGCCTTAAAATTGATAAGAATTTTAAAAAAAAATGTGTCGATTTCCAAAAAAAAAATATCTATATGTAGATATCATTCTAATGTGTGAAGTAAACATCTCTTAACATCATTTAAACTGATCCAGATTAATTATTGTAATAGTTGTATTTGAATCCATTTATATTTATTAGTAACACAATCGTAAGTATGAATATTATTATACAATTGAAGGATTGAAATAAAAATATCCAATTATGGCATTCGAGACGAATAACTAACAAAAATGCGAGTCAATTATTAAATCGCCAAGCTATACCTATACTATCCGTCTAATAGTTTTTAAATGTCTTATGTGCTATCGGTGAAATATATTTCCTAATGAATCATTACATTAATATATAGTAGTGTCTAACTATTTGTAACATTGTATTTGTCTGACGATTTTTCAAACTCACATTAAATATGGTCTATCTTTAGATTTCTGTAATAAATACTATCTACGATTTATCGACAACTAAATAGTTTGTAAATTTGTATGAAATAATTGCATTTTGTGTACAAAATAATATGACGTTATTGAAAAATAATATTTTGCGTTTGAATATTTTTCGTTTAGTTATTGTGAATTAGATACAATTAATAATGAATCACTGCAGAGAAAAAAATGATTTTCATGTTTAAAATGAATTTTTTTTAAAATTATTTTTAATATAATCTTGCTTGCGATTTAAGATATTTTTATAGTAAAACAAGAATACAATATAACATAATCGAGCATTGAATATAACTGGTAAAAACCGAGATAAGTAGATTGCAGATATTATCATATTATATTCTCGGGAGACGGGGCAGTCTTTAAATATTGTAATAACATAATATAAGTAATTATATCTTATTAAAAGTACCTGTACATAAATATGCACTAATACTTTATTTTTAGTAATCATCATCCTATAGATTCGGAATAGGTTATGTAATTCTATTGTATTTTCAAATTGTCAATTTTTTCTTCCTATAATTACAATAATATCTTAGAATTAAGTACATACAATCGAAATATATCCAAAGCCAATACGCAACTGCAGAAAAGGATATAATAATTATTAATGAAAAAAATTATAATAGGTAGATAAGTATATTATATTGATATGTCTTATACTGTTATAATTTAATACGTTTTTTATGTTTCTTGTACATTATATAATTATAATATATTACTTACAACTTTATGGTTATCAAACAATTTTAAAGTCTGATAAAATTCTATATATATATATATATATATCTGTCTAATAAAAAAATCATTTCTGTACTTTTTTTTCTGTTTTTTTTTTTATTCTATTTGCTAATAATATATATATATATATGCACTTAAAAACAATAATTAAATATTTCCTGAAACCCAATAACAATAAGTGTGATAGAACCTTTTGGTTCTAAGCCAGTTCTAGAGTTACATAGGCATTTGCGCAAATATAACTTGGGGGTATACTTACCTTAATCCGGCTCTATAAGTAACAAAACCTAACAACAATATTTTGTTCATATATTTTAACTTACAATATGTGATACGTGATAAATTATTATATTAAAATTATGAACTTTTAAAAATAAACTTTTTTAGTCTGATTATTTTTTATTTTATAAATATCTAATAATTCCCAAATGATTACGCCCATTTTAATGAAAAACTTTAAACCAATGTTTCTTTTACAAATAAAATGAAAATTTAATGAGGGTTTTAAATAACGTTTTATATAATGTGTGCATAATGTATGTACTATAAACTGTATATAGTCTGTCAAGAAACTGTTTTTTTTTTTTTTTGTTTGTTAATTTTGTTTATAAAGAAATAAACTTATTTTATTAAATTTTTATGGTTTATAAAAAAAAAAAAAAATCCTTCAATTTAATAACTTTTACCGGTTAAAAACCCATCATAAAATGGCCGGTCGTAAATCCGAATATGCACGTACAAAATGTAATATACGGACATGTACGCATCGACATGATTATGAGATATACGCTTATCGGACCCATAACGTTTAGATTGGTTATGATAGGTATAAGTGCTTTTTTAATAATTAAATATTTACTTATTTCGTTTAATTTTCAAAATTGAAATGATGATGAAAACATCAGAAACATGAATTTATATTTATGTAGGTGGGAAAAAATATGCACCTAACAATAATAATAATAATAATAATAATAATAATAATTGGTAAATGGTTATTTTACAGATAAAATTATTATTATTATTATGTTATTTAAATAACGTAATATGACCGCATAATATTACATTTGATTAATATGATTATAATAATATACTTGCATTTTAATGCAATTCAAGCATAAATATTTTAGTATATTCTATAGTAGGTGCGATTTATCTCAATTAGTAGTATTGAATCAGTATTAATAACATTAATTATTATGTTGTGCGTATAATAAATATAGCGTAACGCAATACTATGGTTAACGTTCACGAAATGATATTTCCTGCCTATATAATATAATGTACATCATAACTGAATTATATTTTCCGTGTATACGGTGTTGACGGGTAATGTAATGATATAAAACTGATAATCGATAACGTAAATGCATACACAATATATGATATAGGTCAGTGGCGTCCTATCAATGTGCTATCTCTGGGGAGGGTTTTAGAGATGAGAAAAAAAAAAACAACATTATAGGTATTGGCGAATATGTATAGGTATGTAGGGGGAATCGCAATAAACACTTTCACCGTAATATTTCAAATGAAACAATTACAAAATACACGATATCAAAAAACATTGTAATAATTATTGTACGTCGTAAATGTACGATAGTATATTTTGATAACAACACAATATGTGGTATCTACCTATATAGGTACGTATATATATATATTTTTTTTTTTTTAACAAAGCGTGCACATTTTATATTATCACCGACTTGTATAACAGCACACTATTTGTTATTTGTTGAAATTGAAAATTCTAGGTATTCCACGATAAAGTGGAATACCACTTTATCGGTAAATAAATCCCCCGACTTTTTTTTTTTGGGGGGGGGGGTTGACGAACATAATATTTTATATTCATCTACCGGACTCTCAATAGTGATATCTACATTTAAAATATAGTTATAAATTGGCCATTTTAAGGATAGCGCGAATTTTATGCATTTTAAACAATCGGTCAAAACGTTTAAATACAAGTTTTTACCGATTTGCAAAGATATTTTAGTTTAATTAAAATTCCTACACGTTTTACCAAATTTATTCCTATGATAAGTTAGGTGATTAATAAAAACTGTATTATGGGTAATGACAATTTTATGAAATTATGGGTATACCTATATCAGTAATAATATATAGGGTAAACGTTTGGACATAAATATAGTAAAGGCTCCTATTGTTTTTTGTTTTTTTTTTTTTTTTAACGCCAATTTTAATGTAATTTATTTCTCTAAAAGCGATGATGTAACCAGAGTTTATCGGTCGGACTTGGTTTCGAAGTTACATGCTTTTGAATTGTACGAATTTACCATTTATTACCTATGTGGACAACACATTGATAACACTGACATTGCGGATCTGACATAAATGAAGTAAGTTCTGTGCCCGACGTGGTTACAAACAGATCATTGTTACCGTGGGATTGAGCGTTGTTTGATTATTGATAATAGTGCTTATATTATGATAATATTACGCAGTTATATTTACTAAATATTGTATTTGAAAACAAATCGGGGGATATTTTCGATAGACAAAAAAATGCAAAAATCGTACTGCCCAGGTGATCGAAATTGGCCTTTACTTTTAGTACACTACGATTCCGAATGCTCATTGTCCGACAATACTTTTTTTATGACACGATATTTCGTATGGTGTTTTAATGCAACGTTGTCACGATGAAATGGCTACAGTATGAATGCGGCAATATTTTTTTTATCAGGATGTTACCAAATGTGTCAATGATTAGGATTTAATGTGCAATAGTACTTATTTCAGTCGCACCTATATAAACCGGACAGAATCAATCGCTCGCTTAGCTTACTCAGGCAGTTTAATTTGAAAATATCCCCCGATTTGCAGTAAAACACCACTTCAGGTAAGTAATAGTTAATAAGTTTAATTGAATACGGATTATATATACTTTTTTCTGTTGCACCAAATTTTATATGGAATCGTGTCGGATTTTTGAATGAAAATAATGAGCGTACGGAATCATATTCTTACTCATTACTTACATTTAATCGCACCCTCTCCCCCCAACCTAATTGAAGGTTTTTTTTTTTCAAAATTTATTTACTATTTCAATTATATACGTCCGATAAACAACTTAATAATATCGAAAATAAAATAAAAATACATGTTGTTGTTCAAACGGTTTGAACTTGGGTTTACTCGGAACAGTTTAAATTAAAAATATTTTTCGGTTTGATGTGAAAAAATACGTCCAGTACATAACTTGCATTTTATAGTATTTTTGCAATAACGGTTTTATTAATGTATTGGAGGGCCGTGCATAAAATAAACGGTAAATTCGTGCACGAACATGTTCAAAAGCCTGTAATTTCGAAACAAAATCCGTCCAACCAATTCTAATTAAAGGGTATTCAAGTACCAAGTCAGCACATTTTTGGCTTTTTTAGACATTCCCTCCCCTTTTCAGTAAATATCAGCAAACCACAGACCCCTTACTTAATTATGTCATCATCAATTATGTCCGAAGCATGGTTCTGACTTCCTATGCCCCTTGTCCAAAAATGATAAACCCCCTACACACCCCTAGGTGTGTACGTAATATTGAATGCCCCCTTATACCATTGTTTTCAGTGAAATGATTCAATATAAGAATGTTATTGAGATACAGCTATGGTGGAAGTTGGTCCATCAGTCAGGATAGTATATTATTATCACTTTAAATTTGATAGCAAAGATAAATCATTGCATTCAAATGACGATTCTGAGCATAGTTCAATATGATATTATTGTTGAAAAAAGAGGGGGTGGAATTACTTCGCTCGACGGATGTCAGCAAGGATGGGGATGCACTTTGATTATTGAATAGAATTACATTTGGTGGATGTATTGCATTTGCAAGTAATGACAAATCATTTCTTTCAATAAAATTATTTTGAGTAAATATTTAATGTAATTTTTTTGGGAGAGGAAATAAAAAATTACCAACTGAATTCACTTGTGACACTGAGTATATACGAGTAGAACGAGTTTTACGCGATATAGACATAAGTATAGGTATATACTGTATACATTACGTACGTATATATAAGTCATACACCGTATAAAAGGTAGTTATAACAACTTTATTTGTTATTTTTTAAATATTTCCGTTATAAAATTTGGTTTTATGTACGCTTAAAAACACTACTGGAAAAATCGAAAATTGATTATTATATTATACTTACTTAAGTACAGTTTTGTCGGTCTTATTTAAAACATCGTTGATACCCCTTGTTTATGATTTTATAAGTGCCCCGGAGTTCTATATAATGAGGCGATTTCAAGAATATTAAAAAAATAGTTTTTAATTCATAGTGATTTATCAATGTTTTTGTGTCAATATTATGCTTGTTAAATGTTGTGAATTTCAATTTATTTAAAAAATGTTATGAAAATTAGAAAATATTATTATTTGTCAAATTAATTCATTTAAAATTATCTTAAATAATAATACACAACGATAAAATTATAATGAACAATATTAACTATAGTGCCCCTTATGTAGTCGTTTTCCCTTTGTGCATTTAATCACGTTTTAGAAATTCTTAAAAAAAAATCATGTTTAAATAGATATAAACATTGAAAGTTAATATTTATACAAGCAGATACGTTGTGTTGTTTTGTTTTTTTAAGATATTTATAAGTTGATGTAATTAAGAAATAGGTACTAATGTAAGTTTTTCGAGAAAAATTATTTCCATCTTTTTAATAGGGTTTTACATACAGTTAACCATTTACATAACTATAACAATAATTATGCCTAACTCATTACATAACATGTAATATATATTCATTATTAGGTACCTAATAAAACACATAGGTACAAGCAATTAATAGTACCTACCTGATATTGTGTATTAAATCTTCCAAACTTTGATTATTTACTTAGAAATTTGAATAACCTATATGAATAATGAGTATCACAAGATATTGATAATATGAGTGTATTTTAAATTGTTCACATGTTTTATCACACTACCTGTAGATAACACAGAGCTGGATAGTTCAACATTTATCCATATAAATTGATGAAAATAATTTGTATTTTTATAAGTATCTGACCAATTACCAAACTGGTTTTGCCGTTTAGACCTCATGAAATACCTCATTCATACACTATACTGGTCACCTTCTAATATATATTATACACAAACAATATAAACCTAATAGTGGTATTGATTTTATAATAATTTACTTAACACAGCATGGACCATTACTAAATGTTTCATCGTTTAAGTCATTATAAAAATATATAGTCCGATCTAATAATTCCAATAACGATTTTAATATAAACATTTTTCAAAAATGATTTTCCACGCTGCACTAATAATATACCAATAATAATGTTGCCTGCTAGTATATATATAAATTATTAATCGATTATTTCCACCAAGAAATTTATCCATGTATATTTTTACATTGTTTATCATATTGTAACGATACTTATATATTATGTAAACAATAAGTATATCGTACACAAGTAGATTAAAAGTAAATATTTTTCATCGCGTATTGTCCACGTGTAGTTGAAAATAATAATTAATACCGATTTTCAGACGAATTCGTATTATTCGTTTAATCAGATCGATGTGACTAATAGATCGAGACATAAAAAAAAAAAAAAAAAAAAAAAACGTACCTACATAAAATATTGTAATTTTGTTTTTGTTAAATGTACACATTTTATAGGTCGTAAGTCGTAACAATGATATTAAATGGATAGATAGGCGTACAATTGTATACTATAGGTAATATAGATATCGCAGTTCATTTTCTATTTGTTATTTATAGACGGATGATTTTACCAAACAATGGTTATAGCTCGTATATTAAGATAAGAATTTAGGTAGGTTATAATAATATATTCACATATCGTTTTTTTTTTTTTTTTAATTATTACAGAATGATAAATTAATATATTGATATAATGAAAAACACGTGTTTTTTAATAATTATTATAATATTTATATAAATTTCCAATTTTTAAAACATTCCTGTCTTACCGTCACTACAAAAAAAAAAAAAACCACTATTTTATTCAAGGGGCCTGATATCGTGTTTGGCGATTAAATCATTGATTTTGGTAAATTATTTTGTTAACTACGACCCGTCGAAAGTTAATAAATTAACATGATGAATAATGTACAAAATATGGCGCGTCACCTACAATTATCTCGATTCACCGTACCTACCACGTATACTGTACACTAATATACATATACCGTGTTAATTTACAAAACTTTGAGAGGTCATAGTCAACAAATTAAAAACGATGATTTAACCACAGACATTTTTTTTCATTATATATACAGGCTTAAAGTGGGAAAAACTTCTAGTGGGGACTAATGTCCGTATATATACCTAGTTATAATTAGTTTTCCGTATATAATTATATATGTACAATGTATATGTAATAACTAATATATGTATATATAGAGCGATTTTTTTTAAGCATGTTCACCCCACTTAACCGCGAATAATAAAAAAATTCGAAATTTATTTCATGTAACATTTAAAGCACTAATACATTTTTATGAAATAAATCATTTTTTATAAAAATTTAATATTTTGAATTTTTGAAAGAAATTATTTTTTTTCCATAATAATAAAGTTATAAACATAAAGTTATAATATAAGTAAAAGAGTGGTTGCCATTTCAGAAAACTAAAAAAACCATAAAAATCGTACAGATAAAAATTGTATGAGAATTAATTATTTCACAAAAATGTAAGTATATAGGTACTTTAAATTGAACAAGAAAAAATTCAAATTTACACACGGTTAAAAGTGGGGATGATTATAATTAAAAAATCACGCTGTGCACCTATATGTATGAAGCCTAATTTTACGTTATTTAATAAAGAACTATTTAAAAATAAAACAATAAATTATAAAGTAGGTACTTGAATAAATTGTTTTTTCTTTAGTAGGTATACCTATGTTTTTTTTTCTAACATTAAATAACAGAAATTCGAAAAAATGTAACATACATAAAAAAATATATATTTTATATGTTATGTACATTATTATTATCTTAGTATCTATACAAATATGCATTTTAAAGTAACACGACTGGTGCATGTGGGCCAAATACACCAGTCGTGTGAGACCGGCTTAAGATTCTATCTTAGTCCGTGATTTTTATTATAAACACATTTTTATAAAACTAAAATAATAGTTGTGTTTTAATATTTGACAAAAAGAAGTAAAAACTATAATGTTTAATTTCAAAGGAATTTTGAGTTATATCGATTAATATTTGGTTATAATTTGAGCGTTCCGGAGTATCTTACGGAAAAATTGTTAAAGGGGACCCTTTTTAATCACCGTTAGAGGTAAGGGGACTGAGTCTTCCTGCGTTCCCCCACTTTAACCTCTGATTATATATATATATATATATTTATATTATACAAAATACTATGTCATATTATTAAACGCTTTAAAAATTATATTATATTATTACAATTTTTACAATATTATTACAATAATGAATACGAAAAAGTTCCATCACGTGTCCGTACTTGAAATTATTCAAGAGAGCGTTTTTTTTTTTTTTAGGTTTGAATGTCCATGGAACTATTTTCTATTATCCTATATTAAAACCGAATTTATACTAAATTTTAGATAAAGTTCCACTTGTTCATAAATAGTATCAATATTGATTATTAAGTGTCAATTAGAAAATTAGAATATTTGTACTGTTTGGACAGAACGACATTCATATGAATAACACACGCTCATTGCGTTCACGTTTATATTTGTGAACGAATCGAGAACGTCACTAAAATACAACATGAACTTGAACGACATTCATATTTTTAAGACATTTAAACGATTTTCAGGCAGTTGAAATTAAATAAGAGTATATAAATTATAAATATTTCACTATAAATCCTATTAGATTCATATACCGCTGGTATTCAAAAAGTTTGGATAAGTGCAATTTTCTCCCTTTCTAATAAACATTTTGAATTCTGATTTTTGTATATTGTTATGGATTATAATACGCATATTTGAAAATATTTTTCTGTGTTTATTTCTCCCTTAATTTACGAAATAATGATATTAACTTTAGATTTCTAAATGGCGATCCCTATTTTTTTTAAAGTTAATTAGAGATTTAAAAAAATATATATAAAACGTTTGAAATTTTAATTTTGAACGTTCCATTTTTGCACAAATCCTATTTGAAAATCGAAAAAAATGTATTTAGAAGACGATTTTTGTTGTATTATTACACTTGCGTAGTTATTGATAATTCGACCGATAGTAGGCATTCACTGTTTTGTCGAACAGATAAAATTCCATACACAACACAAAACACAAAATGTTCGTATACATTAAATGTTATCAACATCTTCGAATTTTCAATAATACATTTATAATAAAAATGATTAAATTATGTTTTTTTCTAGTTCTGAATATTGCCAAATTTAAAAACAATTAATACTGCATACCAATATTTAGGTAGGTACCTACATATTATATTATATGTGGGAAAAATAGCAGCCAAGCAAAAATAACCGTAACAGCAACAACATGTGCGCCTACAAATTAATTTAACTACGTTATTTCGCATTTTTCATTGAGTCGTAATTTTTTTAATTAATTACGTTTACACAAACTACAATTATTTGTTTTCTTTCAAAACTAATATTTTTTTTTTAAGTTCTGAATTATCAATAACCTTTTAATTAAATTATTGTGCATTAATCAATAATTGAAATGCATAACATAAGATGACTCAAATATCAAATATACATTTAAAGTTGTAAATAAAAATACATACAAATACATTTTCTATTCTAAAAATTTTGAAATAGAACAGCGGTTCCCAACCCATGGGCCGGGGACGTTGGTTGAGAGTCTTAGCCAGGGATTGGCAACCATGGCCTTTTTGGATATGCATTAATATTGAGATTTTTATATGATATGTAAACGTCTATATTTCTGGTTGAAATATTGTGATATTTAATCAATAATATCTCTATCGCACAAATATATTGAATACAGTTTAATAAATCAAAATTGAAAGTGAAATCTAATGATTCAGAATTATATTTGAAGAGAAGATTACCTAAAAAATTGAAAATAACAGCAAGTGAAAAGAACTCGTTGATTGAACTATAATGTGACTCTAAAATCGTTTTTTAAAACCACACTATTGGCCCTGTTCTGGGTAAATGTTTGGCAAACTAGTCAGCAGTTGCCAAAATAGCACTGAGACACTTGATGGGCTTTTACGCCATCTATCGTTGTAAACGAGCCTTTACTTACATTTTTACGACATTTTTACTTTTTTTGAAAAATAAATACAGAAAAAATTTAATGTTGAGTGATTTGGGGCTAATACTATCCAGTTTTAATCCAGACATTGACTGTCTTGTGGGAGACAAATCAAAAATCCCATTGAACTTTTTAACTTTACCACTTGATTTTTTGTTTTCTTATAGTTGCGACAGCTAAGCGAATATATGCATTTTCTTTGCAAAATAATCGTTTTTTAATTTTTTTTATGCAGTATGTTTTCCTAAATACAAAATAATATGTGCACATTATATTTATATATAATACATCTATATCAAATGTATAAATGTTTGTATATATATAATATACATGTATACTATACATATATATGTATATATACATGGGCGTGGTGGAAGGGTTTTTAAGATTTCACGGCCTCTGATGGTTTTTCAGTGTTATGTTAATTATAGTAATATCTTGAACTTCAAATCGTAACAAAAATATTATTTTTCCAGTCATGATACACACTATTTTGGATGGAGAGTGCCTCAAAATGTGTTTAGTTTCATAGATGAAAAATGTTCATCGCACCACTGTATATTTAGTTAATATTTTTATCTTTTATCCTGTATATATGTAAGTATATATCTAAACTGTATATTTTGTAATAATGGCAGTTTTGGGCGTAATAAAATAAAATAAATAAAATAAAATAATATTCGTCATATGTGTTTATATTTTTTATCTGCATATTTAGTTAGTGGGCCTTAAAGTTTTTTTTTTTTCAAAATTGGTGGTCCGCACAACTAGAAAGGTTGGGAACCGCTGGAATAGAAAATAATATTCATATTTAGATAATTTTCATATTTATATATTTTTTTTTAAATTAACATTTATATTTCCTCTTCTAAATGATTAAATCGAAAATCTAAATAGGTGCATATTTGTTGCTGTTGGAATAACGACACCCACGAATATGCGTACTATAATCTATAGTTGAAGGTAACAGACCTGCAGGTTTCATCTAAAGATGTTTGTCAACAGTACATCATCATAATATTAATAATGTTTTAAAAATAATGAATTCTAACTTCAAAACCATAAAATAAATAACACAAATTTACAATAAATATTATCTATTTTACGCTATATTTATAGATACATTACAATTTAAAATTTTTCTTAAATTAAAAATTTAAAAAAAAAAAATTAAAATTTTTATTTAAATATTCAATGAAAATATTAAATATTGAATTAAAAATAATAATGAATTTTAAATTAAATTCACCATAGTTTGTATTACATATTATGTATAAATGTGTATTACATATGATATAGTTATTTAATTTTTTATTTCATTACTTATATACAAGCACACACTGACAGGATGGTAGGTTACTACATTTAGTTAAATATGCTCCAATACTAAAAAATATTCTTATAAATAAACTATAATAATTAATGTTCTATTAAATGTATTTGTGAACATAATAACTTTTCAAATCTTAATATAATATGTGTATTCAAGATAAATTAAATTAATACGGATTTCACACACAATTATCCATATATCTTATGGAATTTGTAAAGCTAAGATGTATTCTTTAAAAATTGCTGTAGGTCTAAGAATTTTCAATATTTTGTCAAAAAGTTATATAAAAATTATAGTTAGCATTATATGCCTCTTTATTCCAACCTGTGACTGCTTTATGACGCTTAATACATCTTAGATTTTATCAGGCTATACTTATACAAAAATCAGAATTCTTTATAACTAGTTAAGTGTAGTTCACAGATAGATACATTGTACATTTAAATTGTTCTATTCTAAAAAAATGACTCAATACAATTGAAATTTCACATCAAAGATAACTAAGTTGATAAAAATATTCGTTTAGAAAATATTTTATTATAAACTAATGTAGAGGTAGTGTTTTTCAATTTCAAAATGTATTTCAAACCATTAATTGTTTAAAACTAAACATTTATAGTTTTTTTAAATATTTTTTTTATTTTTATTTTTTCTCCAATAATTATGGTCTTTTTTTTTAAAAACTTAATTAATTAATTATATCTCATAAAATAGGAAGGGGAAATTTTTGAAAAATAAGTCCAAATATGCGTATTAATACCATTAACATTATTCAAAAATCAGAATTCAAAAATATTAATTAGGAGCTGAGAAAAAAGTACTTATTCAAACTGTTTGAACACTCTGTATATAAATATACCTAATAGATACTTACTCATAAGTTTAATTCTGTGTGGACCAGCTCGAAATTATAATGATAGTTTCTTCTATGAATCTTTAATGTTTCACGTTAAATATAAGATAAAAATATACGCCATTAATAATTAATTCATGAATATAAATGATTAGATCAACACGTTCAAATTTTTGAAAAACGTAAACGTGGACGTGTTATTTTAAACAAATACGAACGTGAACGTGAACGTAAATGTAAATTTTTTACGAGTATTAAACGTATAGATGTAAGCTAATTAAATTTAAAGTGAACGTTCTAAACACTGAATATTTGTAATCACTAATTAGTTATATACAATAGGAGTGTTTTCGCGATTAACCAAATGTAATTTGGTTACTGAATTTTAAAAACAATCAGTTTTGATTAAAATAATTTATAACCGATCAAATGGAATGGTTATTATGTTTGGTTATAGATAAGACAAAATAACATAACCTGGTTAATCGCGAAAACACGCCTAATATAAATTGAAATATATTATTATTATGAAAACATTCTACGTAACTACTACGTACAACATTTTTATTCTAACAAAAGTAAAATATCAACGTAATATTGAAAATTTTCATACTAACAAAGTACCTACTTTCACACGTATGTAATAAACATTTTTTATAATAATATTATCACACATTCTTGATATGATTTTGTTAATTAATCAAATCTAATGTGAAAAAAATTAATTAGTTATTGAATTTCTATTAGATAAAACTTTTTATTTCTATATGTAACTCATTTAATAACACACATAATTTTCAGATAAAACCTATGCACTTTTTATTTTTAGGTCATTTATGGAAAAAGATTTTTATAAAATAAAACATTTTTTAACGCCCATATAGTTGAACCAAATAATTATATCGAAATCTGCAGGAAAGTCAAAAACAGCAATAAATATTTTTTTCTAAAAATCATCAATTTTCAAATCAAACCTCATTTTAGGAACAGTCAGTTGTTTTCTATGTAAAAAAAACATTATACAATAAATTGACAGCATAATCGGTAATAATTATTCCTTACACATTTCTTTACTATTTATTTTTTTAATAAAATTCTATATTGGGATTGATTGTTCTTAAAATTATATTTTCACAAAAAAAATCTTGATTTTGATAGTTTATCAATGTTATATTTTTTTTAAAATTACCTTTCTGAAAGGATATAATATATTCCCATAAAAATTGTCTCGATTTGTTATTTAACCTGTAATATATCAGCCTTTAAATTTTCTAATTCTGATCAATTTTCGTTCTGACTATACCTATACTCGTTCCACACCATGATTCATGATCTTCATCGTGAAAATATTATTATAGTTCGAACAACTTATATATATATTAGTTCTATAAATGGTGATAAAATTAGTTTACATTTAAAAAGAACTGCAAATAAAAATACAATAATTGATGAACTATAATTTACTAAAATTTTTTAATCAAATTAAAAAAAAAAAAACATTAGGTATCTACTATTTTATTCAATATTCTTTCTAGAGTATTGTTATTATTTCGATATTGAAGAAATCGATATTTAATTTTCGAATAGAGCTTAATGTAATACTATGTAATCAATACGACGTGGAACCCAAAACCAAAGTATATTTCATATTTGGGATGTATACGGTATATTGTTTAAATGTATATAGTGATGGCCTTATGTATTCTTATTTTTATCGAATCGGAAGAAGTTAAAATCGGAGGTGTTTTTTTTAAACCTTAAAAAAGGGTTTCAATTATTTATATAATATATAAAAAAAAGACAAACATTATCAATATATTAAATACTCGTATTTTATTGATAGATAGACGATATCACACATTGCATACATTAAATAATAAAATATACCCACCATTAGGTTTTTCTGTAAATGGAAAATCAGTTAGACATTTTCCATTAAAATTACATAACATTTAGGGTACCATATACCTATTATTCGCTGTGTAATTTCTTTTCATATACATGCCAAGTACTTATAGTAATTTAATTTGTTGTATTTCTGTGCATGTCTTAAATCTTTTGAACATCCTATGACTTTATGTAAGATACACTGCACTTTGTACACAGTTTTATTCAGTCAATTTTCATTCGTTTTCTAAAGTGAATATTCGTCAAATTGCAAACAAATACAATAATAATCATGTCGCGTTAACGAAAACTTCGCGCGAATATAAAAAATTAATTAAATCCAAGAAAATATAATAAAGTATAGTATAGGTGTACATATAACATATATTTAAGTTTACGATAAAACGTCATAAATTCGTTATTTCCCGTATAAATCGTCTCGCGGTGTTTTGTTATTATTTGACAACTTACGAAGCGTTAAAGTGTGAACATCGAATAAATGTGTTTTGTATTTTTTTTTTCGAAAACGTCTTTCGGAAATTTAATATAAAAAACGTCATTATATTGAATTTTTGAAACGTGTTAATTATATTTCTGTGTAAAATTTATGTTTAAATTTATATTTAAATGCAGAATAAAAATATGTTTTTGATTTATTCGAAAAAATGAGTGAATTTTCTACTACTATAGGTCAGTACAATATAATATAGTTCCTCCTACGTATAAAATAACAATAAAATAACATAATAATAACGAATTATATAACCTTTTAAACACTGTAAACAATGTACACCTATTTTCGCTTCACCCGGTCAAAAGCGTGTTACGTTTTATGTAAATATCAACTTTTTTTTTTTTTTAAACGACTATACTCGGAACTACAAGGTTTTATATAAACGGTTGTATTTATACGCACATATCATATTTTCAATTGTTTATATCCTAAACGGTATTTGAACAATTCGTCAAAAATATAACTCATCAAAATGTGCACATTTAGTCAAGTATTAAACTTAATCTAACATCAAGATTTCGTCTTTAGTTTGTAAAATAGATTTATATAGATAATACACTAATATTATATGAAAATATAAAACTGAACTATAATAAGTATAGAATATATGGACATTTCATAGGAAAAAAATTATTTGTGTACATTTTAAAATATTTTAATACTGAAGACTGTATATGTATTAGTATATGCATGTATAGACAGTTGTTTTATATCGATGTTTGGAACGTTCACTTAAAAATTAAATTCATTCTCGTTTAAAAAGAATACCGAACGTATTCAAGTTTTTTCAAAATATGAATTTTTTTAGAAAAAAAAAAATTGTTCATCTTGTTTAATCAATTAATTATTAACAAAATTTACATTTTTCTGATTTATTGAAACTATCGTTTTCATTTTATAGCTGGCCCATGAACTTGGACTTTTGCATTTTATATTTAAATCTAACAGGGTATTTAGAAATTAGAAAAAGGAAATAAAAATATAGAAAAAGGGTATATTATGAAAATATATTTTATTATTTTATTTGAATGGCCTGAAAATCGCTTTCACGTTCTATTCGCATGTCGTTCGCAAAACATGAACGTTAATACATATGAATTCATGAACGTCGTTATTTTCATACTATTTTATACTTAGATTATACATATATTCTTACTACTGCTTCTCCCTTAAAATCACGTCTGGATGATCAGCATATATAATTTAATTAAATTTACTTCAGTTAAATATTTATTTTAAATTCAAGTTAAATTTAAACTTAATCGAGTTAATAAAAATAGGTATAAGATTAAGAGGATGCTACACATGTTGAAAACACGGCAGAAAACGCCTTCACTCACTTCCAATAGTATACATATTGTATAATTATTATAGATTAACGATTTTGATACCCATAGAAAGAAGAGAAAGACTTCAACTATGATCGTACGCCAGTTTTTAAAATTGTATTTGAATTTGTAGTTTATATAGAATTCTGAAAGTGATATGTATTTTTTTTAAAGTTTATAAATTCATACAACATGGTAGAATTAATTAATTGTAAAACGCTTGCGTAAGATCATAGATTATGTTCTCATCTTTCTATTGGTACCAAAATCGTTAATCAACGATAAATTATACAAATATGTACTATTTGAACTGAGCAAACACATTTTACATATATTTTTTTTTCCTACATCTTTGTAATAACATAATGCCATTAATGAAATAAAAATGTGTTTAATATACTTTAATGGAATAAATTATTTGATAAAATAGTCTTATTTGTTTGATAAAGTATTGGAGTTATATAACATTTTTCATATTTATCAATATATTATATATATCCATTTTTTAAAACAGAATAACAATAAATTAAGTATAAAATAATAAATAATGTACTTTTTCATATTTTCGCCGGAAGTAAATAAAGTCCATGGCTGACTCAGATGCGGCAATTAAAAACTCGTATAGGTATATTTACTTTTAGATGTTGATAAAATACACGATATTTTTTTATCCTATTATAGGATACCTACCTAATTATTATTATTTTATTATCCCATAAGATTGAACGATTTATAGAATTATTTTGAGATAACGCTTTTTGGTTCTTATTAATATTATATCTATTATTATATACAGAGTGCTATAAGTAAGTGGAAATTATGAATACAGCGTGATATAGAAAAAAAAAATATACTGCAAATATATAGGTATTTTAGGAGAATGATAATAATTGATAAATTACAAAAATGTAACCATTGAGTATTATTTATTACTATGTGTTACAAATGAATTGTGCATGTTTACATTGATGATGATTATTTTTTTTTATCCGAGGGGGCAAAAGTATAATTTTTTTTTATGCCTGGAGGGCAACTGCCCACTTTGCCTACCCTTCCACGTCACTGCCAGTCGGTCACTAGCGACCGGTCGCGGTGACAGGTAGTGCATTGGACGCTGCTGCATTGGACTGCACTTTAAGAGTACACAGTACACTATCCACTTACAATAATATAGTAAAATAGTTGCCCTGTAGTTGGGGTATTCGTTCCAATTGACGTAAAATACGTAACAATTTATATTTATGATTTTTAAAGTATAATTTATAAACTGCAAACCGAAAACGATAACGGCGGGAAGTTTTAACAAAAAGCTGCAGTAAAATAATGATAATCTTCGTCTAATATGACATTTATATAGTATCAGCGAATTTGTATATTATCATACAACTTGTATCGTACACAGTTTTAGGCCCGGTACAGTGTACCTAAACACGTCCGTTTATTTTCGTTCGGCACCGCTGCATCGGCCGATACACACGTATTTCCATCACCGTTTGCGAGCTCTATTTATTCTATCAAAATGTTTGTTGATTTAAATTGAAAAATATATTTGGAGGTAAATACAAAGTGAAGGAAAATGGTATTTTGTTTGCGGAGAAAAAAATAATTTTTTTGACGAAAATAATGGACAGTGGAGGAGAATGGAATCAGATTTTTGGAGGAAAATGGTCCCGCCCCATATCACTTATTTAAATGTTTTTATTTATTTTTCAGTATTTTATTATTCATATTCACTAATTTATCGATTCAAGTTATCCAACTTTTAAAATATTAAAAATTCGAAATTAAAAAAAAAAATTTCGGGTTAGATACTGGTTTGAAAATGGTTTCCAGTTGTGCATTACTAAATTACTAATTGACTGTGTTTTGAACGAAACATTTTGAGAAGAATTTATGGACCATACGTTACAATGATGAACTGAAGAACTTATTTCAATAACTGAATGTATTAAATACAATCGAGAAATAAAGGCTAATATGGACCAACATGCTTGGAGAAAAATGAGTTCATTGATAAAAACGGTTATTAAGGAAAATTCGATTGGAAAACTACGCTTAAGATGGTAAAACAGAGGTGTCAGCGTGGTGGAACCAGACATGCAATGGAGAAGAGTAGTAGAAAGTAGGGAAAGATAAAGAAAAATTTATTTGGTCTTGAACACCATATAAAACCTATGCAAGAAGAAAAATAAGTTAGAAGATATCTCTTTTATGTCTTATTTTTGTAAAATTACCTCAACTCATTTGTAGTTTTATTAAAACGTGATTAATTATTTATTTTAATTTTCGATTAATAATAAGTAATCAGTTTTAAGAAATATATTGATTTTTCTTATACCTACAACCTTTTAAAATCAATGCTACGGAGATAAGAATCAAATTTCAAGTTTACTCTAATTTGTCCACCCGAAAAGTGACTCAGTAGAATAATAATAAATAAATCGACTCGTGCTTTCAAATATTTTTAAAAATTAGGTAACTAATCAAATTACTATTTAATCGTTTTCATTTGGATTATGATTAAAGTTGAACTTTTGGAGAAATTTGATTTTAAATATACATATAGAGCAATTTTTTGATTTCGAAATTAGATTACTGCAGTAATTGCAATTAATATATATATATATTATATTCTGGATCATTCGTATAATTTATACGTTTGTTTATTATGTTATCAAATGAACTAGGCGTATAATATAATAATCGAATATTACAATCAAAAATGTAGAGGTCGAATATAGGTCGACGTTTAAATGGCAAAAGTTATGTTTCGTATATATTATGGGATCGCATCACGCTCATATTTTAATATACAAACTTTTATAATATACATCAAAAATCGCAGGGTAGGAAACCTTATAATTAAATAGCTACAACGTATGAAAAAATGTAATATTTGCACGAGTTTGGTATTAAGTGTGGTTATAATATAATATATACTATGTGTAAAAGTATATATAATATAATGTAGAACATTATTAATTTAATGCAGGATTCATTAAATTTATATTGAATAGTTTTCATTAAGGGATCTTTTCCTCCATGTGCGCACATAAAATTATTATTATTTATGTTATCAAAACTTCAAAAGGACGGTATTTACTATGTGTGTAGTGTATATGTATATGTACACATACTATATATTATACTATGTATATTATTAATAATGTTATACAGACTTTGTACATATTTATAACCGTTAAAATAAAGCCTAAGGTATAAACGTATGTGATTTAGAACAAATAAACCATCGGTACACATCGGTTATTTTCTTTAACACGGGTACTATATATAGGCTGAATTTATGAAATATAAGCCACCGTTTTAAAAATTAAAATTATTTATAAGTATATACCTTGGTTTAATATATCATAAATGGTGTATTTACAGGCGGAATGACGGAATACCGGGGGAGGGAGGCAGCGTTAAACATTATTTATAGATAGTTACTTACCCTAAATTTCACTTACCCGAGTAAATTTATTTAGATATATTTTTATTTTTCGTTAATTTGAGTTCCATTAAGATTATTTCTATGCTTTCAATCTCGCCATCTTCATACATTAAATTTATAATATATTTTATAGAGAATTCCGTAATTCATTTGTGTTGATAATATATAAAAAAAATTATACAATTTTTATAAAATATTGCCTGAAAATCAACCCGATAACAAAACACAGCTGTAGTACACTATTGGCATCGTAAGTTATATACCTACCCGAAGTAAATTAATTGGTTATTTTTTTTCAAATAAAATATACTATCCCGTTTTCGGTCGAGTAACAATTGTTTTTATTAAAATAATTGTTCTCAAGTGTACCTATACGTTATGTATTAATTTCAAGTTGATGTTTATATTCAATTCAAGTAAATATATGTACAATAAAAGTAAACATTATTTTGATGGAGACACACACACCTTCAGTGACATAATATATACGAGTACATAAATTTTAGGTTTTTCGTATGAAATGGTATAAAATATAGATACGTAGAGTATATACTTACGTATAGGTTATTTATAAACGTGAAGAAATACTAGTAATAAATATTTTATCTTTTTTTTTTTTTTATCTAAGTACAAAGTGTATTACCCGTATGCATAGTTGTTTAAGTGTTACTTAAAACCAATTTAAGTGTCACTTAAGCACAGTCCCGTGAAAACGCGTTGCATGGTTACTCTTAGGGTTGTACTGTTACTTAAGGTTTCCCTAAAAATTAAATAGGGGATAGACCACACTTAGCGTGCCCGTAAACTCTGATTACAGTTAATAATTTATCATTATTATAGTGTATAAGTATAATACACTTACAACAGTAATTACACAGCAAAATAAATATGGACGATTTATTTGAGTTCATTGACCTTATGCGATTTGCTGATGTTGAACCCACACCTAGAAGGTACATCAGGGATCTGGATAATCCAATTGAATTGTTTTGTCCTCTCCAGTTTTTCAAAAGATACAGGTATTTATACTTCTGTAAATACTTTGCATAGTATTAATCATAGAGGTGGAGCGGACTGTTCGAACGGAATTTTAAGAGTTTGGTTTTGGGTTCGAAAGCCAAACTTAAGTAGTAAAAAAGCCGGTCAGTAGGTTGTGGAAGCACTTCGCTCGTCGGGTGTCAGTATTGGTGGATGCACTTCGCTACTGGGCAGGGTACTTTTGGTGGATGTATTGAATTTGAAAGCAATGATAAATC